>SEYY01006169.1:0-2500 GCA_009176605.1 Armadillidium nasatum | reverse complement strand
AGAAGATTTCTTCCAAATGCTTTTGCAGGTTCCTGTCTAGAGCTTTATTTTTTCCAAGGGATTCCGATCTCTTTTTTTTTCATATGTTGTGAAAGAATTTTTAAGTCTTTTTCTTTGCTCCTTTTGTATATAAACGACGTCTTTGAAATATCTCTAAGTCCATCTATCATTATTTCAAAGTATGATTTAGTTTACCGATTTAGTTTATCAGTGTATGATTTTGTTTACTAATTTAGTTTACCAATGTATAATTTAGTTTACCAATGTATGATTTTGTTTACCAATTTAGTTTACCAGCTTATGATTTTGTTTACCGATTTAGTATATCAATGTATGATTTTGTTTACCAATTTAGTTTACCAATGTATGATTTTGTTTACCAATTAAGTTTACCAATGTATGATTTTGTTTACCAATGTATGATTTTGTTTACTAATTTATTTTACCAATGTATAATTTTGTTTACCAATTTAGTTTACCAATGTATGTTTTAGTTTACTAATTTAGTTTACCAATTTAGTTTACCAATGTATGATTTAATTTACCAATTTAGTTTATCAGTGTATGATTTTGTTTACTAATTTACTTTATCAATACTGCAACCTATTTATATTCATCTCTGGAATTTTACTTTTGACTGTTTCTCATGCTATGCAGTTACTATTACTTACCTTAAGATTATATATTTTTCGGTATCTAAGTGTATGTTTTTAACCTCTTTATTCCAAGTAATTAACAATTACATTATAATGGAAGGATTTCTATTTGCCATGCGATGTGTAATACATAATTAAGTAATTTATTTTTTACTTTTTTTTTAACATTTTTATTTATTCTTGCACTACGCAGCTTTCTCCTTAAGCGTAATTGTTCCATTATTTTTCGCGAATAGGAAAACATAATCATCAAGTCTAAGGGATCTCATTTATTTTTATTTCTTCTTTATCTCAATTTATTGCCTTAAAAATTTCTTTCATTACTGCCGTAAATAAATGACTTAGGAGAAATTGTCTCCTTGAATTACCCCTTTTAGTTTGTAGTTTAATGCTTTATATGTGAAGTTGGAATATGAATGGCCTTGGAGAAAATGTATTTTTCCATTCACACTCAGTGTTTTTTATCCCTTTTTGAGATGTATTTTTTTCTCGTACCTATAAAAAGTATGCAAAGTGGCTGGTGTTATTCATTTTACTACAGATAATTTGAATTCTGACCTTTTCAAAAATCTGTCTCGTAATTTAGTTGATGGAGATTTATACTTTTACCACAGGTCGGTTTGCTATAATTGTTGCAGAGCTTATAATCTATTTACGAAAAAACAGATTAGGATTCTTTACTGAATCCTTTTTTTTTAGAAGAATACAAATTCAGCTGTTTCAAACCAGGAGGATCTTTAGACTTGTCATTTCTTCCTTCCTAGAGTTAATACCGGGTATTGTAATTTATTTCATCGCTCTCTGTTATATATAATCAAATTTTTTTTTTTTTTTTTTTTTTTTTACCCTTAGATTGCAATTTAGATTTTCCACACAATATTTTATTTTGTAAAATATTTTTTCCGCCTCAACTTTGCAAACTCTATTTAAAATTTAAATTTTTTTTTTCATGATGAAATATTATTATTATTATTATTATTATTATTATTATTATTATTATTATTATTATTATTATTATTATTATTATTATTATTATTATTTATTATTATTGATTATTATTCTATTATTATTATTATTATTATTATTATTATTATTATTATTATTATTATTATTATTATTAATTTTTTGCTTTTATTTGCACTTCCTTTTTTCGTTTATCAATGTTATAGATCGAAGAGAAAGAAAAATAGTTTTCTTTGTTCGTGGTCTCTTCTTTCTGGTCATTTTAAAAGCTTAAAATTTATTATGACTTCCTCCATACTCCCCCACCTCCCCTTCTCCCATACCGTACAAGGTTCTCCCCCTTTCTCCCATCCTATACCGTACCGGTTCTCCCCCCCACTACATCACCCTTTCCTAACCTTTTTTTTCATTTGAAAAGAATTTCGAAATTTTTTTGGAAAAGTCTTTACAAAACTTTGAGTTTTTGTTTTGGTTTTAAATCTCTGTGATTTATTCAGTTATTATTATTATTATTATTATTATTATTATTATTATTAAGTATCTTATTTACTATTTTGATTAAATACCATTTTATTATTATTATTATATTATAATATTATATATATTATTTATATATTATTATTATTGTTATTATTATTATTATTATTATTATTATTATTATTACTATTTTTAATTAAAATTTTCACAGTTAATGTTTAAGATTAAAATCCATTCGGTTAATTTTTTTTTCTCCTTTTTATAAAATTGTTAAGTACTTCGTGGTACATTGATTTTTATAGTATGCAAATTTTATTTAAATCGAACTTTTCCCTCTACTTTGAAAGGGTTGAACAATGCATTACTGTAATTATTATTATTATTATTATTATTATTATTATTAT
>SEYY01006168.1:40000-42277 GCA_009176605.1 Armadillidium nasatum | reverse complement strand
TTTTCATTTTGAAAGACGCCCCCCCAGCAACAGTTAATAGAGGCAAGGAGGTGGCCTTGGAGCAACTAACCTCTGATCTATCTCTCATTTCAAATTGGGGCAAAAAAACATGGTCGTTTTCAATGCCTCAAAAACTCAATTCCTCCATCTCTCTACTCGACACAATCTTCCACACAACTACAATATCTTCTTCGAAAACACGCAACCAAACTTCATCTCTCCTAATATTCTGGTGTTTCTTTTTCTCGGTGATCTTTCTTGGAAAGATCACATTACCTCTCTTCTAAACAAGCTTCTAAGAGTTGGGTGTTCTGAGGCGCCTTCATATTTCTTCACACCACCCCAGTTGCTTGCTCTTATGGGGTGTTGTTCGCCCCTTGTATGGAGTATGCTTCACACATCTGGGTGGTTCCACACACACAGCTCTCCTGGGAAAAGGTGGAGTCTAGAGCTTTTCGCCTTATCAATTCTCCTGCTCTCACTAATTCTCTCCAATCTCTTTCTGCCCGTCGAAATGTTGCGTCACTCTCTCTCTACTATCGCTATTACAACAGACACTGCTCTTCTGAACTCTCTCGTCCATACCTCCTCCATTAAAAGGGTTCGTGCGACTCGTCTTTCTACACAGTCTCATCCTTTCTGTGTCCAACTCTCTGACCCCAGACTTAACCTCTATGCTCAATCTTACATTTACTCTACTGGTAAAGTCTGGAACACACTCCTCATCTATTTTCCCAACTACCTATGACTAAGCACCTTTAAACGCCGTGTATCAGGTCATGTCGGCCTTTAATTTGACCATGTTTCCGACTTTCCTCCCAACTCTGGTGGAACAATGGTAGGCCTCTGGCCTTTGCCACCAGAGGAAGAATAAAATATATATATATATATATATATATATATATATATATATATATATATATATATATATATATATATATATTATTATATATATATATAATATATATATATAATATATATATTGTACAAAAATGACTAATATAATAATACTTTCTGTAATATTTTCAAGTCCTTCAGTACCAGTTTCTTATTAAAAATAAAAATAAAGAATAAAAATTGAGAATAAAGACATTTGACTATTTTATTTTATTTAAAAAAAAATAAAAAAATTTTCTTTTTTTCTTTTTTTTTCTTTTTCTTTTTTTTTCTTTTTTTACTTGACTTGCCTTGATGGGAATCATTTTCTATAGGACAAATCTTTCATAACATCCTTCCTTGTTTTAACAATTTCCTTTTTTTTTTCCTTAGGTTACAAACTTTATAAATTTATTATTTCCAAAGATGATCATGTGTGAGTGTGCGTATGTGCGTGTGTGCAAATACACATTTGTGCGCTTATACTTTGTATGAAAGCGGGGTAAGCACAAATATATTTCATAATAGAATGAATTTCTAGATGGATCTGCAAGTAGTTTGTGTGTATGTGTATGTATATGTGTGTGGGTGTATGTGTACATGAAAATGTTTGTTATTATAAACGTAGGAAAGTTTACGATTTGTTATTTTCCTGCTTTTCGGGAAGTTTGAAGAAACTGAATGATATATATATATATATACTATATATATATATATATATATATATTATATATATAATAATATATATATATATATATATATATATATATATATATATATATATATATATATATATATATATATATATATATATATATATTATTTGTAATTTCAGCATTTGCTTTTTCAAAATATAGATTTTAATAAATACTATTTCTTCTCTTTACTTTCACCTAAAATATTCCTTGTACCACACATTGTGTCTTTAAACCACGTCACTAAATTCCCTCAACCCGAACATTCAACTCTGCACGTCTTACTCCCTTGTTGAAGATAGTAACCGATTCCATTGTATTGCCTTTCCTTTAAAAGTACTTTTTCAAGCTCCTATCTTTCTTTTACCATGTTGAAGTCCATATTCCTTGTTTCTGTAATGTAATATTATCCTCAGACCACCGTCAAAGCACTCCATGTAATTGAGGTATTATCGAATGCCAGATGCATCATTTCATGTATACCGTGGCTCAAACGATAGAGTGATTGACTCACGTGATTGAGGTCGCCGGTTCGATCCCACGTGGGAATTCTAGGTATATACTACCTAAAAAAGTTTTTTTTAAAAACACAAAACAAAGGGCAATGCCCGATTTGAACTTTAAAAAAAAAAAAAAAAAAACACACACACACTTTTAAACACACACAACACACACACACACACACACACACACACACACAAAAGGA
>SEYY01006168.1:32500-35000 GCA_009176605.1 Armadillidium nasatum | reverse complement strand
TAATAATAATAATAATAATAATAATAATAATATATAATAATAATAATAATAATAATAATAAATAATAATAATAATAATATATAATAATAATATTTTTAATATACAAATTTGTGCAAATAATCGTAACTTTATATATAATAAAATTAAATCTTAATCAAATAATTAATTTTAATAAAAATAATAATAAAATATAAAAATCACAAAAAAAATAAAAAATAATAATATAATTATATAAGTTAATAATATTAATACTAATAATAATTATAATAATAATAATAATAATAATAATAATATAATAATAAATAATAATTAATAATAATAATAATAATAATAATAATAATAATATATAATAATAATAATAATAATAATAATAATAATAATAATAATAATAATAATATTAATAATTACAGTCATTTTGTCAAATTTGGGAACAAGTGAAGTGAGTCTGACTAATGGGTCCCTTCTTTAGTATTTTGATAGCAAGTGATCTTTGACATGTTTACGACATGTGGAAAGTATTGCTGATTCTTGTATGTTTTTGGAAGTTATTCCAATTTTTTTGTACGATATAGCTCTACGAGATTGGTTAGAGTGTACTTTGTTTTACTTAGTGTACGTGAGTTTGTGCTGAACAGATTTGGTCTTCTTACATTCTTGGTTATTCATTATTATATTAGTTAGAAGTTCATATGACATTCCATTTATGACTTTGAAAATGTGAGTAAGCATATCTGTAGTTTGAGTATGGGTAATAATTTAGTAATAATAATAATAATAATAATAATAATAATAATAATAATAATAATAATATTAATAATAATAATAATAAATAATAATAATAATAATAATAATAATAAAATAAAATATATAGGTAATAAAATAATAATAAAAATATAATAATAATAAATAAATAAAATAATAATAATAATATAATAATAATAATATAATAATAATAATAATAATAATAATAATAATAATAATAAAATGAACTTTTTAAGATATAATGACTGATTTTTTTTTTCTTCTTTTTTTTTTCTAAATTGATGACAATTTTGAGGTGATAAATAAAGTCACGTGATGTTTCGAAGCGAACGCATGAGATTCTAAACTTAAGAAAAGATGATCATTGTCATTATGGTTCGCAAACAAAATAAAGAAATAGAAAAGAAACAAAAAAAGTGAAGAAAAAAAATTCTACCTCGCTATAAATAATAGGATCATTACTTCAATTGCATGAACGAGGAAAATAAATATCTGGAAGTTTTTTTTTTTTTTTTTTTTTTTTTTTTTAGTTGGAATTATTCTAATTTTATTTTTGAATATCATGCGAAAAAAAAAAAAGTAAAAAAAATAAACATATATATATATATATATATATATATATATATATATATATATATATATATATATATATATATATAATATATAATTATATGTTTATTTTGCCGTAATCTTACTAAAGTGTAATAACAAAAATATTAAAAATTCTAATAAAGATTATTATATATTATTATTATTATTTATTATTATTTATTATTATTATATTATATTATTACATTATTTATATTATTATTATTATTATTATTATTATTATTATTATTTATATATATTATTATTTACTATTAAAATTATTATTAGAATGATTATTATTATTTTTAGTGTTATTATTATATTATTATTTTACTATTAATATTATTATTATTATTATTATTATAAAAAAGAGGTTCATTTAAAAAAGTAGGCCATTATAACAGACTGTAGGTCTTACTCTTAATATTAACACCACTTGCGGGTAGGGGGCAATGCATTTGTGACATTGTTTATGTCGTATTCTAAACTTAAAAATCATAATACTAATAATTATAAATAATAATAATAATGGTATTAATAATAATAATAACAATAGTAATAATAATAATTAAAATATTAAAAATAGGCCTAAATGTTAATTATCTGAAAACTAATAATAATGATAATAATAATAATTAATAATAATAATAATAATAATAATAATAATAATAATAATAATAATAAATAGCAATGAAAGCTAAACTTTGAGGAAAGTTTTCAAAATATCAGTAATAAAATCTGTTAAGTTATACTCAAGAAAATATGTTCGCTGACCGACTGTTTTTAAACAGTGTCGATCATTTTACCTGTCGACGATTTGGTTCAGGCTGCATAATATGGGTGGGGGGTTTATTCTGTAGGGAACAATATTTTCAAAACTTGATATAGGATTAAAAATATAAAAAATTAAAATAAATGCATCTTCTATCATTATTGATAGGCCAATCCTTTTTTTTTTAATCTGAGCTAATATTTTACACCAATATCGAGTTCCAAACTTTCTCAAAAATTTAACTTGTATTTCATTATTATATATATATATAAGAAAACAAAAGTAGAAAAGACATTATTTATTAAGATATCTGCGATTGTGAATTAGATGAAAAGTAGAAGTGTGATATGAGAACAAGAATCTTTCTACTTATTATAC
>SEYY01006168.1:17500-20000 GCA_009176605.1 Armadillidium nasatum | reverse complement strand
ATTTCATATTCTTTCTCTTCTACTAAACCTAATAGCCTTGGTTTAACTCTGCTTGTTCTCGTGTTATACGTCGCAGAGATGCTGCCTTCAGGGATTACCATCGTCTTCAAACTCCAGAAACTCACTCAACTTATATTTCATTCCGGAATCGTGAAAAATCTATTCTCCGCAACACTTTTTCTGTAAAAAATGCAATAATCTTTCTGGTTCCTCTTCTTCGCGCTCTTTCTGGCAATTTGCAAAAAATGTCAACTATAACTTCGCTTCTTCCTCTTTCCCTCCTCTAGTACCTTCTGACGGTGCAATTGCCGTTTTGTCTTCTTCTAAAGCTGAACTCTTTGCTCAAACTTTTGCTTCTAATTCAAATTTAAACGATTCCGGAGCATTTCTTCCTCCTTCAACCCCCTCCAACTTATTTACACCTAAAATTAGAATTTCTTCAAAGGACGTCATTTCTGCTCTCTCTGAGCTTAATACTAAGAAGGCGTATGGTCCTGATGGTATTCCTCCTGTGATTCTCAAAACTTGTTTTTCCGAGCTTGCACCCTTCCTTGGTAAACTATTTTGTCTATGTCTTTCTACTTCAACCTTCAATTCTTGCTGAAAACGTGCGTTCTTTCAGCATGGGCCGAAGAAGAGGGATCCCTCTCGATCCTCTAACTATCGTCCCATTTCTTTGCACTCCGTTCTTTCTCAAGTTTTCGAATCTATAATCAACAGAAAGATTTGGAAACATCTCTATCCTTCTAATCTTATATCTTATCGCCAATATCGCTTCCGCAAGAAACGCTCTACTGGTGATCTTCTTTCCCTTCTCTCTAATTCTTGGTCCTCCGGTTTTCGACATTTCGGTGAATCTTTGCTGTCACGCTGGACATAGCAAAAGCCTTCGATAGAATCTGGCACAAAGCTTTGTTTTCTAAACTACCCTCTTTCGGTATCTATCCTTCCCTCTGTGACCTTCTCTCTAATTTCCTTTCTGTTGTAGACGGCCACAGTTCATCCTTTAAATCTCAGAGTTCTGTCCTTCTCGTCTCATCAACTCTCTCGCTCTCACTAATTCTCTCTAGTCTCTTTCTGCCCATAGAATTGTTTCGTCACTCTCTTTGTACTATCGCTATTACAACGGACACTGATCTTCTGAACTCTCTCGTCGCATATCTCCACCATTGAGAAGAGCTCGTGCTACACGCCTTTCTACTCATTCTCATCCTTCCTCTGTACAACTCTCCGACCCCAGACTTAACCGCTATGCTCAATCTTACATGTACTATACTGGTAAAGTCTGGAACACAATCCCTTTATGTGTTTTTCCAACTTCATTTGACTTGCACACTTTCAAACCCCGTGTATCTGGACACGTCGGCCTTTAACGACAAAGATCTGATGTTTCTCAACTCCGATGGAAATTATAAGGCCTCCGGCCATTGCCCACCAGAGAATATATATATATATATATATATATATATATATATATATATATATATATATATATATATATATATATATATATATATATATATATATATATATATATATTATAATTATTAAAATTATTATTATTTATAATTGCCAAATTCAATTTTCTGAATCTTTCTCTAAAGAGTATCTTGCGTGTGTAATTTTTTATCCAATGTTTGGAAATGAGGCTTCTGTTGAAACGTAGTGTTGATGCCTAGAATATATATATATATATATATATATATATATATATATATATATATATATATATATATATATATATATATATATATATATATATATATATATATTATAAGAGGATTGGGATATGTTGTTTGAAATATGACGTGAATACGATTTACGATTAGAAATTTTAGATCAAGATATTTTATCATATAAGAGTTTCTTGATCTTTTTTTATTTTTTTTTAATAGTGATATGACATAGAAGAAATATAAGAAAAAGATATAAAATTTTTTAAAAGTTACCTCTGATTTCTGAAGAACTTTTTTTCGCTTAGGATTAACTTCATCTTTGTTGCATTTCACTGAAAAGGATCTCGGTTGCAATTCAATAAAGAAGATCATTGCTATATTTCTCATAAGATCTTGACTTCATTTCACAAAATACAATCTTGGTTACATTTCACTGAGTAATATCTCGACAACTTTTCAGTGAACAATATCTCGGCTAAATTTTACTGATAATCACGACTACATTACACTGAACAATATCTTGACAACTTTTCAGTGAACAATTTCTCGGCTAAATTTTACTGAGAATATCGTCTACACTTCACTGAACAATATCTCGACAACTATTCAGTGAACAATATCTCGGCTAAGTTTTACTGGGAATCTCGACTACATTTCACTGAACAATATCTCGGCAAAATTTTACCGAGAATCTCGACTACATTTCACTGAACAATATCTCGATAAATTTTCAGTGAACAATATCTCGGCGAAAATTTTACCGATAATCTCGACTACATTTCACTGAATAATATCTCGATAACTTTTCAGTGAACAATATCCAG
>SEYY01006168.1:5000-7500 GCA_009176605.1 Armadillidium nasatum | reverse complement strand
ATTAAATTTGATAAAATTAAATTAATTAATTTAATTAGATTAATTAAATTCTAAATCATTTAATGGATGGATTACTAAAAGTTAAAAGATCGTCAATGGGTCACAGGGTCACAGGGTCACAGGGTCTCAGGAAAGAAGTTTGAATATGTTTATGGATCGTTAAATAAAAAAAAGAATTAATTTTGATTTTTAAAGTAAATGAGAATAAAATTAATTCATATTACTGAAGTTGCAGAATAAAGGGTCTGAATGTGAAATTAGTCAGTTTGTATTAGTCAACCACCATTTTGATGATTCTTACTTACATTTACTAGTGATGATTTTATTTAGTAGATAAAGCACCAATTATTAGTCGCGCTACCAACAAAAAATTTGTTGAACCCCATATATATATATATATATATATATATATATATATATATATATATATATATATATATATATATATATATATATATATATATATATATTATATATATATATATATATATATATATATATATATATATATATATATATATATATATATATATATATATATATATATATATATATATATATATATATATATATATATATATATATATATATATATATATATATATATATATATATATATATATATATATATATTATATATATATATATATATATATATTATATATATATATATATATATATATATATATATATATATATATATATATATATATATATATATATATATATATATATATATATATATATATATATATATATATATATATATATATATATATATATATATATATATATATATATATATATATATATATATATATATATATATATATATATATATATATATATATATATATATAATTTCTAGGTTTCATGCTTCCTCTTCTTACATTATATTTCTATTACGAATAATACTCTCTAATTTAGGGTCATTAAGCTTTAGTTTTTTTAAGGCTTGCATACGTAATTGATTTCCCTTCTCCTTAATCATTGTGTTTACTCAAGTATTACGAGCAATAAGGATTCTTATTAATATTAACACTGGCATTAAAGGGAGTTTCATCTGAAGTTATTTTTTATTAATAGTACAAATTTTTTATTTTTTTTAAAAATAAATATAACTAAAGTAAAATATAACTATATATATATATATATTATATATATATATATATATATATATATATATATATATATATATATATATATATATATATAAATTTATGCGAATATTATGTATTACAAATACCTAGGAATAATTTTAAAACAAATACCCAATTAATGAATATACATTATAATTTTAATTATTGCAAATACTTATAAGTAATTAAAAATACATAAATTTAAAGCAAATACGTTATAAAATGTAATTGCATTATACAAGCAGTATTACAATGAATATTATTAGTAGATAGCAGTAGTTTTATTTAGTCTTTAGACTAAAATTTTGCAACTTCCAACCATTTTCTTCAGCAACAACAACCAACAGCAATAACCAACAGCAACAACCAACAAAAACAACAATCAGCAACAACCAACAATAACAAAAAGCAACAACTATCAACAACCATCAATAACCATCAACAACCATCAACAACCATCAACAACTAACAACAACCAACAACAACCAACATCAACCAACAACAACCAACAACAACTAACATCAACAACCAACAACAACCAACAACAACCAACATCAACCAACATCAACAACCAACAACAAAAATAACAACCGACAACAACCAACAACAACAATAAGATTTATAATACAGAAGTAACTTTAGAATGTTAATTGCATGTCTCAACAAATATCTAATATATAAGTTTAACTGAAAATCTTCCTGCCATTTCGATGTCTCTTTACTAAATATTAAAATTTAAAACTCTCATTTTCGTGTAGAACTCTATGAATTTCAATATACATTTATTTATTTATTTATTTACTCAATCTATCTATATATATATATATATATATATATATATATATATATATATATATATACTATATATATATATATATATATATATATATATATATATATATATATATATATATAATATATATATATATATATATATATATATATATATATATATATATATATATATATATATATATATATATATATATATATATATATATATATATATATATATATATATATATATATATTATTATATATATATATATATATATATATATAGTATATATATATATTATTATAGTATATATTATATATATATATATATATATATATATATATATATATATATATATATATATATATATATATATATATATATATATATATATATATATATATATATATATATATATATATATATATATATATATATATATATATATATATATATATATATATATATATATATATATATATATATATATAATGTGTAAGATTTAAAATTTAATTCTTATTTTCTGTGTGCAACAGACATAAACCTGACAATATAAATTGCAAGTATTGTAGGATTACAATCT
>SEYY01006167.1:5000-25504 GCA_009176605.1 Armadillidium nasatum | reverse complement strand
TCATTAATGACCTTCTATTATTTTCAATTGGAAAGACGCCTTTATTTAATTCAACGGCCTTTAATTGACACAAAGAGGATGGTCTTGAAACAACTAAAATCTGATTTTTCTCATATTTCAAATATGAGCAGAGAAAACAGGGTAGTTTTAAATGCCTCAAAACCTCAGTTTCTCCATCTCCCTACTCCACACAATCTTTCATATAACTATGATATTTTCTTCGAAAATACACAACTCAAACCTTCGTCTATCCTTAAAATTCTTGGAGTAACGTTTTCTCGTGATCTTTCTTGGAAGGATCATTACTTCTCTTTCAAAACAAGCTTCTAATAAGTTAAGAGTTCTGAAGTGCCTTCAGAATTTCTTCAGGCTACATCAGATTTTTGTTCTTTAGAAAGGTGTTGCTCATCCTTGTAATAAGTACATCTGACACATCTAAGATGGTTCCACTCATAGAGCTCTCCTGGAAAAGGTTGAGTCTAGGGCCTTTTGTCTTATATACTCTTTCCCTCACACGAGCTCTCTGTAGTCTCTTTCTGCCCATTAAATTGTGGTGTCACTCTCTCAATACTATCGCTATTAGAACGAATCTGTTGATCTCTCCCATCCCATACCCCCTTCACTGAGAAGGGCTTGTACGACATGCCTTTTTACACAGACACATCCTTTCTCTGTCCAACTCTTTAACTCTAGACTTAACGGCTATGCTTAACCTCACTTGCAAGCATGTACTCTACTAATAAAGTCAAGCATACATTCCTTTTATCTATTTTCCTAACTTACTTTGAAGTGCACAACTTCAAACGCCGTGTATCGAGACATGTCGGCATTTAATCGACAACAATTCCGTTATTATCAAACTCTTGTTGAATTTGGTAGGTTCTCTGACCTTCGCCGCCATAAATATATATATATAATATATTATATATATATATATATATATATATATATATATATATATATATATATATATATATATATATATATTTATTTTGTTCATGCTTCAAAAACTCAATTCCCCATCTCTACTCGATCTTCAGTACTTCGATTTATACAGATTTCTGATATTTCCCAACTCTGGTGGATATAGTAGGCCTCTTGCCTTTGCCACCAGAGGATATATATATATAATATATATATATAGATATTATATATATTATAATTATATATATATATATATATATATATATATATATATTATATATATATATATATATATATATATACTAGTGCCAATTGAAACTTCGAACAATACTGTTTGCTCCAAGTAAAAAAAGATTATTAAAATCGGAACGTCTGTCAGAGCATAATATAATGGGACTTTGTATTTTAGTATGACACAAGTAATAATGTTTTTAAAAGTTACTAGCTTGTAAGTATATGAATTTTAAACCAGCATGCAAGAAGAAAATATGAAAAAAAGGGAGACAATTAGAAGTCCAGTGAGTCTTTGAAAGAATCGTAAATCCTTACTTCTGAGGAGAAGAAATTTGGTAAAATATATTACCCAAATAATGGCTATAAAACCAAACCATAGCCAGTAACTTGTAAAATACAATAAAAGATCCTGCTTACTAATACTACAACAACTAAAATTAGCAATCTAAAACTCTGATTGGGAAGAGGCTCTGTAACAGTCGATCAACTGCTCCTGCTGTTAAAACTGTTTGGAATATTTCCCGCTGAAAAGTTGTAGCCATTTTGAAGTCCATCACCTAAAACTAACATCAGAATCGAGCTTTTAAGCTCCATTTAAAACATCTTCAAACATTTATTTTTGCACATAGCTCATTTTCTTTTATATTATAAAATGAAAATTAGAATAAGAAAATCCTAAATAAAATATACCCTTTTAATTAAGAATTCTGGTGTGTGCGTATGTATGTGTAGGTGCAAAGGCTTGTGCATAATTTAAAAAATTCAGCTGAAATTTTTCTTTATTTAAAAAGAAAAATATTTAGATAAGGACTTAAAATTTTTCTTTCGTTAAATTCCTTTTTTCAATTCAAACCAAATTTACATATTTATAAAAGTAACGAGGTAGGAGGGGCTTTATCTCAGTAATGAAATTGGTCTCTCGAAATTGAAATTTATATTATGAAAATTCTCTCTCTCTCTCTCTCTTACATACATACACATACACACATGCATACACACACACATACACACACGCTATCTCTCTCTCTCTCTCTTGAATCATATTCAGTGATAATTCGCACGCAGACATCTTATCACTATATGTAGAAATATTCCCTCCAACAAGGATATCGACTTATACCGATAACGATGCATGCGCACAAGTAACCAACCGTTCTCGCACAGCTTTAAAATGAATGTCGTCTCGTGGTTTGTAGGAATGCTGGATTGTCGAGGGTAGACTCTCAGTTATCTATTGCCTCCCGTTTAAGGAAACTAAAAAAAAAAATGTGAATTTACAAATAAGTAAATAAATAAATAATATATATATATATATATAATATATATATATATATATATATATATATATATATATATATATTATATATATATATATATATATATATATATATATATATATATATATGGTAAAGGTATAGAATGTTTCTGAGTTTTGATGTTTTGAAAATATCGATATTCGAAAATATCGATATATCGAAACATCGATATGCCTATTCAAATATTATTCTAATTATTTTTATAATTATTATTATTTAGTTTTCTAGCGTACCTAGTTCGACTTATCATAACCTGAACTACCGAAGTTGCCGTAAAATACAGGCCTAACCTATACAAAAACGTTGCAATGAGATACCGATTAAAATCGAAATTTCAAAATATCGATATAAAAAATATCGAAACTCAGAAACATTCTATACCTAAGCCATACAATATATATATATATAGTGATGGATCGGATGTCATATTTCCAATTTGCGGATGCGGATGCGGAATTTTTTGCGGATGCGGATGTAAAATTTTGTAATTGCGGATGCGGATGCGGATGCGGTCGAATTTTCGAAGAAGTGCGGATGCGGATGCGGATGCGGATTTTGAATTTTTGAAAGTTCGGATGCGGATGCGGATGTTAATTTTGATGAGGATGCGGATGCGGATGCGGATGTTAATTTTGATGAGGATGCGATGCGGATGTTAATATATATATATATATATATATATATATATATATATAATATATATATATATATATATATATATATATATATATATATATATATATATATATATTTCACTATCACCTTTCCCACTTTCGTGAGGTGGTGCCCGCCACAATTCCCTTACAAACATAACTAATCTTACCTTTCAACGCTTTCACCACCTCCCTCCATCTCTGTCTCCACAAATCTTCTACCCTCGTCTAAACTCAAATTCCTTTCATCAAAATCACTCCCACTCCATCCATCCATCTCCACTTCGGCCTTCCCCTCCCCTACCCTTCCCCATCTACATCGGATCTACGTACCTTGCCAATCATTCTGTTCTCTTTCATTCTTCACATATGTCCAAACCATTTTAGCACATCCTCCTCCTCTTTATCAATTACACTCTTCTTCCATTTACACATCTCCCTTATTCTTTCATTTCTAATCCTATCAATCCTTCTCAATTTATATATTTCTCTCAAATCTTTCATCTCAAAGACATTGAAACTTTTTCCGACCGAGCACTTATCGTCTATGTTTCACACACATACAATACAGAAGGTGAAAACATACTTTCAAACTTTCTTATCTTTATTTCTTTCGAAATTTTTCCTTTCTTCCATACTTTTCTTAGGCCCCCCAATACTTTCATTCCTTCTACCACTCTGTTCTTTATTCTTTTTTCCGTCCCACCCTTACCTTCCACCCAACATTACTAGATATTTGAATTCATTTACCTCTTCAAGTTTCCATTCTCACACTTCTACAAACCAATTCCTCCCTCCACATTTCCTCATCCCCACCTCCAATCCTCATAACTTTATTCTTCGCTGGATTGAATTTCAATCTCGTGTTTGCACATTTCCCTTCAAACTCTCTCACAAGTATTCTCATCTTTTCTCCAGATTCTGCCACCAACACATGCCGCATCTCTGCAAAAAGTAAAACATTCACTTCACATTCACCCTCCATATTTTTCAACGTAAAACTCTTCTCTTCTCTCTCCTTTTTCTAAGTAAACCATTCCATCAATAGATTAAATAACATGGAGATAATACAAAACCCTGTCTCAATCCCACTCCTATGCTAACCAATCCGATAGTTCTCTCTTCACCCTCGCTCTTGATCTACAATTCGATATTATATATATATATATATATATATATATATATATATATATATATAATATATATATATATATATATATATATATATATATATATATATATATATATATATTATATATATATATATATATATATATATATATATATATATATATATATATATATATATATATATATATATATATATATTATATATATATATATATATATATATATATATATATATATATATATATATATATTATATTATATTATATATATTATATATATGTATATATATATATATTAGTGATGGATCGGATGTCATATTTTCTAATTTGCGGATGCGGATGCGGATGTCGAATTTTGGAGAAGTGCGGATGCGGATGCGGATGCGGATGTTGAATTTCCGAAAGTGCGGATGCGGATGCGGATGCGGATGTTGAATTTCCGAAAGTGCGGATGCGGATGCGGATGCGGATGTTGAATTTTCGAAAATGCGGATGCGGATGCGGATGCGGATGTTGATTTTGTGCGGATGTTCCGCATCCGCGCATGCGGATGCGGATGCGGATGCCATCACTAATATATATATATATATATATATATATATATTATATATATATATATATATAATATATATATATATATTATATATATATATATATATATATATATATATATATATATATATAATATATATATATATATATATATATATGCTTAGGTTTACGAAATTGTCTGACCTTCTGACCTTGTATATCGATATTTTTTATATCGATATTTTGAAATTTCAATTTTAATCGATATTTAAAATTTCGATAATTTTAGTAATAATTTTCCTTGTGTTGTGATAGGTTGTACTTTTTCGTTTTAAGAATGTGAAAGAGATAGTTTGATTTGTTCTACAGATTATATATATATATATATATATATATATATATATAATATATATAATATATATATATATATATATATATATATATATATATATATATATATATATATATATATATATATATATATATATATGGTGTAATACGGCAGTAGGCCTGTATTCCACGCCAACGTTCCATCTGTCGGTTAGGCCTGTATTGCACGGCAAACTTCGGTCGTTCAGGATATGATAAGTCGAACTAAGTACGCAAGAAAACTAAATAATAATAATAGTAGTAATAATAATATTAATAGCCATAAATGAAATGAAAGCTAAATAATAATAATAATACATACGTCAAAAAATTTGCATTGATATATCGATGTTTCCATATATCGATATTTCCATATATCGAAGGTCAGACAACTTAACCTTTTTATACCTATATATATATATATATATATATATATATATATATATATATATATATATATATATATATATATATATATATATATATATATATATATATATATATATATATTTATATATATATAAATATATATATTGTCAGGTTGCACTATGGGGAAACGAGGGAGGTGGAGGAAATTGGTCACGCTCTTTTCTGGACCTATTTTTGAGAGGAAATGAGGGGAAACACCCTCATCAGGCTCTTTGCTGGACCTTTTAGATGCTATTTTTTATTTTTATTTTTTCTTTTATCTCTGCTTGTGGTTTTTCGATACTTGCGTTTTTCTTGCGGTTTTTCAGTGGCACTTGTATATTTTACTTCCTGTTCCCACTCTCTTTCATGAGGTATTTCTAGCTTTTTCTAGCATTGTCTAGCTGTTTCTAGTTTTTGTAGCACTTTCTAGCAATGACCCGTTCCACCCTTGCTTACTCCACACGCACTATGTACAAAGGGGGTGCCAGTGTGAGCGACAGCTGGCACTGAGGGTAAGCCCTTATTTCAATGTTGCAAAGCCCCCTAGGTGATAAAGCCATACACGTTTGCGCATGTACACACACAAACACAAATACACACACTCACTCACACACACATCTACCACTGTGATGTCACGATACTGAATCATCTTCATACTATTACGTCATCCTTTCGTCATCTTGATTTTTTTGAAAACTGGGTTTTGTTGCCATCTTGGATTTGACCACATGGCTTCAATCATCTTGATCATATGGTTTACGCCATCATGGATTTGATCACATGGTTTTGAATTTTCCTTCCTTTTTTAGACTTCATTTTAGCACCATCTATTGAGTGAGAACCGAACTTTCAAAACTATCGAGACTGAGATTAGAACGCGGGTTCTCATGAATGAAAATTGTTGACGTTACTAACAAGCAAAATGAATTCATTCCTCAGACAAAATTTTTTTTTCAATTTATGCACAACTTTTTTCCTTCTTCGCATCGTTTTCCTTAGTGACTTGGAACAATTTATTACTTTTTTCATTATATAATCATGCTTGCGTCATCGATTATATCGTACGAATTTATTACATGATATTTTATATAAAATTTATATAATTCACTGTTATTGCATAATATTTTATATAAATTAATATAACTACTGCCACAAAATAAATTTCTTTATCGTCTTTTAATTATTATTATTATTATTATTATTATTATTATTATTATTATTATTATTATTATTATTATCGTATTAATATTATTATTTTGAATCAGAAAATTCTCGCAACCTGAACAGAATTCCCAGTTTCTTAGAGGCCGCTTTAGCAACCATTGTGATATGTGGTTTCCAAGACAGTTTATTGTTTATGTTTAGACCAAGAATGTTAATGTTATTTACAGGTGAGACGGGAGAGCCGTCGAAGAGGATAGGAAAGTTGGGAGGTGTTTTTGAGAGGGAGATGTGAAGAAGTTGAGTTTTTAAAGAGTTGAACTTCGCACGGTTGCTATGACCCCACCGGGAAATCCCATCCAGATCGGCAAGAATAGAATCGGAAAGTTGAAGACGAGAATCAACTCTAGAAGCAATTGAGGGAGCAGATTTGAAATAAGTAGAAGAATGTAGAGTTGAGTCGTCAGCATAAGAGTGAACAGAGTTAGAAGTGCAGTTGAGAAGATTGTTAATGAAAAGTAAGAATAAAGTTGGAGATAAAACTGAACCTTGAGGAACACCACAGTTGACAGAAAAAGAGGAAGAGGTCGCTCCATCTACAAGTGCCGAAATGGAACGATCTGAGAGAAAACTAGACATGAGTAAGCAAAGGGAAGGAGGAAACACAAAGGAAGGGAGCTTGGAGAGCAGCGACGAATGCCATACCCGGTCAAAAGCCTTGGATATGTCAAGCGCCACCACACAAGACTCCCCGAAGTCCCTAAGGTCAGAAGACCATAGATCAGTAAGATAGGAAAGTATGTCACCAGTTGACCTCGAGCGTCGAAAGCCATACTGGTGATCTGAGAGAAGAGAATGAGACTCCAAATGATCCAGGAAATGAGAGTTGAGGAGAGTTTCAAAAATTTTAGACAGAACACAAGTGAGAGCTATAGGTCGATAGTTAGAAGGGTCAGAGCGGCTACCCTTTTTCGGGATCGGTTGAACAAATGCGCGCTTCCAGCATAGAGGAAAAGTATTAGTATTAAGGCATAGAGAGTAGAGCTGAACGAGGACAGGCGCTAACTCGGAAGCACACTCCCTCAGAACACGAGGGGGAATGCCATCCGGACCACTGGCCTCCTATGTGCAGAATGTACTGAGTGTGTAATTTTTATCAATTCGAAAGGATTACTACATAATAAATATTAATATTTCCTTCACACACACACACATACACACACACACACATATATATAATATATATATATATATATATATATATATATATATATATATATATATATATATATATATATATATATATATATATATATATATATATATATATATATATATATATATATATATATATACAGGGTGCATCGTAACATGTAGAACCCGATTGGACAGTGAACAGTGGAGAGGGGACATCTACACAATAAAATGAGTTCATATAAACACATGTCCTACAAGTCATAGTTTGTGTGGTACATGATGTTAAAGCTAAAGTTAACATGTTGATAGTTTTAATTTTTGTTTGTCGTTGCGCTTAGCTCCGAATGCTCCGAATGACTCAGTCGCTAAAGCGAGTACATTAGTGAAGTGCTCTTGTTACTGATGGAAAAAAAAGATATATATATATATATATATATATATATATATATAATATATATATATATATATATATATATATATATATATATATATATATATATATATATATATATATATATATATATATATATATTTTTTTTTTAACAGCCAGTTTTTTTTCCATTTCCTTTCTTATCACTGCCTATTGTTTTATAATACACTATTCCAAACCTGTTATAAAACTTATAAATCCAACATTTTATGTGTAAATCTAACGTAAAACAAAAAAAAGATAATCGCTAGTAATGCATATGCTTAAATAAACCTTTTTTTACTGTGTAGGTGCCCCCTGTCCACTGCTCAAGTGGATCTTACATGTTATGATACACCCTGTTTATATATATATATATATATATATATATATATATATATATATATATATATATATATATATATATATATATATATATATATATATATATATATATATATATATATATATATATATATAATAAAAAAGGTTTAGACTTATAATACAGGAATTTATTCAATACTTTTCCTTGTAAAAGAATTTTAAAAAACATCCTGAAATATTCAGATGTATCGCTGTCATCTCTTATTTAAAGTAAATGACGATATTCTCAAGCATTATTATGCAACAAAGAGAATTCTCAGAGTTGTACCGTTTCAACTTGAGAACAAATGTAGACGTAGCACTTTACATCATTTCTGAAGGTTCTACTGATAATATATATATATATATATATATATATATATATATATATATATATATATATATATATATATATATATATATATATATATATATATATATATATTATTAAAAGTGGGACTCTAAATGGAAGAGGGGTAAATAAAGAAGAAAAGAGGGAGGAAGTGGGGGTTGGGATGGATGAGGAGATGATGGATATTCTAGCGTTAAATGAAACGAATCTGAAAGGGGAAGAGATTTGTCATTTGGGAAATATAAAGGGATTTACGAAGGAGTGAATGAGAGAGTGAGATCAAGGGAGAGTGTGGCAATTGTTATGAGAGATGATTGGTGGAGTTGTGTAAAAGGGAGAGGAAGAATGGGGGCCAGAATAGTTTAGGAAAGATTAAGGTTAAGAAGGGAGTATTGGGTTTTTATTTGTGTTTATGCACATCGGTAATAGGGGCAAATGAAAGGGAGAGACAGACATTTTAGGAGAGTTTGAGTGAGTGTGTGGAAAGTTTTGACGGTAGGGATCATGTTTGTCTGTTGGGGGATTTGAATGCAAGGGTGGATGTAAGAAGGGTGAACACGGTAATAGGACCATTTGGAGTGGGGGTAAATGAAAATGGGACTGAAATGATTGGAATGTGTGCGGCAAGGGTGTCTTATGATTGGAAACACGTGATTTAAAAAAGAAAGATAATCATAAATATACCTGGGTGAGTGGTGTGAATGGGGAAAGGGGACTGTTGGATTTTGTGTGTGAGATATGGGAAGGGAGGAGTAGGTTGTTGGATGTTAACGTACTGAGGGGAGCTGCGATGGGTACTTCGGGCCATTAATTGGTGGTAGCGAAAATAAAAGTTAAAGGAGGATGGGAGAAAGTGGGAGGGTGGTGGAGATAGTGTGGGTGGAGAGGTTATAAGGAGAGGAAAAGAGAGGTGACTACACAAAAGGGATAAGGGAAAAATGGAAAGAGGTGAGGGGGAGTGAGGTGGAAGGGGTGGAGGAAGAGTAGAGTAAACTGAAGGAAGCGTTAGTGGAGGTTGCGAAAAGAGTGTGTGTGGTGAGGAAAATAGGGAATGGTAGGAGAAAGGGGAGTTAGTGGTGGAACTAAGAGTTGGGGAATATGGTCAAAAGGGAAAAGGAGACCTTTTGCAAATATCTGGGCACGAAGGAGGATAGGGATTGAGAGGAGTGTAGAAAGAGGTGTAGGGAGGTGAAGAGGGCGAAAACAATAGTGGAAGAGGAATGGCGAAGAAAGCTTTCAGAGAATTATATATATATATATATATATATATATATATATATATATATATATATATATATATATATATATATATATATATATATATATATATATATATATATATATATATATATATATATATTTTTAGTGAAGACGCTAACAACAATAAATAATGAAGTACACCGGAAATTATTCATTACCATCGCCTTTCCTATTGCAATTTTTTCTAAACGAAATCCAAATTTGCGGTTTTTTTTCAGTTCTCAGTCTATATTTTTAAAGTTTAAATTTATTGTACGAACGATAAAACAACATTTTATCTGCTAGTGGATGAAGCAACAGCTGTCGTATTCAATTATGCCCATGCATATATATAAAGTTCGACCGCGAAGAATGATTACATATTACTTATTTTTAAATTTTGTTTGAAATACAATGTCATTATTATTTTATATCAGTATTTTTTCTACTTGCAGATTTAGATTTAGTTAATTACTGTTCGTATCACCTCTACAAAAGTCATGTGTTTTGTGATTCGTGATAAATTAGGACTAAACAGTTTATACTGATAGAGAAATAATAATAATAAGAATTATTATTATTATTATATGATGATGATGATGATGATCATAAAAATAATCATAAATTCTTTATTCAGTGAACGTACATTATAAATTACAATATTTAGTAGGTCCTATACTACTAAATACTAATATATATATATATATAATATATATACTATATATAATATATAATATATATATATATATATATATATATATATATATATATATATATATATATATATATATATATATATATATATATATATATATATATATATATATATATATATATATATATATATATATATATATATATATATTAATGAAGGGACTTGTAAGGGGATACACACATGGTTTCCATTGAGCCCCAAAGTTTAGTAGTTAAATAAATTTTTTTAATTTTATTATTAAAAAGTAAATACTAAAATGGTGCATATAACAAAATGAGTGATAAAGATAATTCTAATTAAAATATAAATATTATAAAATTTAATAATAGTGAAAATAGCAAAAATAATTCCAATTCCAACAAAAGTATGTCAACCTTGCTGAGTATTGATAATAATATTAATAATAGTATCTAATAATGACAATAATAATAAGAACAATAATAATAATAATAATAATAATAATAATAATAATAATAATAATAATAATAATAATAATAATAATAATAAGAGGAAGAAGATATTCACAAATATAATAATGATTGTAATAATATACTAATAATCATAATAATTATGGTAAGGAAGTACTGATAATATTAACAACTAAAATAATAATAATAACGATGGTAATAATAATAAAAATTGTAATAGCAACAGTAATAAGGCTTATAAGTACTGATTCCAAAGCAAACTTCAATTTAAATAATTTAAAAATATTAATAGAATTATCAATAATAAAAGTAAAGACAATACCAAACACAATAATAATAAAAATAGCAACAACAATAATAATAATAATATCGATAATAATAAAAATAATAATAATTGAGGATAATAGTAATAATAAAAGCAATAAAAGGTGTTGCATAATATCATTTAGTAATAATTACCAAACAATGTTGCTGCTAGAGTGTAACATCATGATGATAGTGATAATGATGATGATGATAATTATGAAAATAATAATGATAATGATGATGATGATAATAATTAATAATGATGATGATGATGTTGATGATAATGATGACGATGATGATGTTGATGTTGATGTTGATGATAATGATGATGGTGATGATGATGATGATTATGAAGATGATGGTAATGATGATGATGATGATGTTGATGGTTACTGACTAGGAGCATAGTTTAGCGAAGCCTGTAAGAAAACTAGCCTTATCGGATTGATCCTAAATTACTCCGTCTCTTAATAGCTTTCTATTTCAAAATGCATTTAACTCATATGAACAATACTTTCCCCAAAGGTTCAAGTTTTTAATTGGGAAAAATAAGCTTCTGCAATACAGCAGTAGTTATATTCTATATAATAATAATAATAATAATAATAATAATAATAATAATAATAATAATAATAATAATAATAATAATAATAATAATAATAATAATAATAATAATAATAATAATAATAATAATAATAATAATAATAATAATTAATAATAATAGCAACAACAACTCGAATGTGATTGCTCTTTGATAAAAATGTATACACACAAATATATGTGTATGTGTAGGTGTGTGTGCGTGTGTGTGTGTTCCCAAAACAAGAATGGAAGTCCGGTCACGCAGTTGAGATAAAATCTCTTCTAACCAACATGGCGTCCAGTTCTATTAAGACCGCACAATACTAAAATTTCTCTCACTAAAACAGGTTACACGCTACTTATTTTTACTATTTACAAGGAAATTACTCCACAATATATCCATAACATTATATGGACCTATTTTTCAGTGTATATTCTAAATACAATGGAATAGATATAGCTTATTTGGTGTTCTACTTAAAAAAAAAATAGTTCCAACATTAAAAACAATGAACACCTGCGAAGAGAACCAGACGCTAAACGCACAAAGTATATATATACTCTTGTATAAATAGGTGAATACACCTTTACTCATAGGTATACGTAGTATATATCTTTTTAAGTATATATTAGTATTCGTTGTACGATTTTATAGATGAATACATCTCTACTCATAGGTATACGTATTATATATCTTTTTTAGTATAAATAAGTATTCGTAGTACGAATTTATAGATGAATGCATCTTTACTCATAGGTATATGTAGTATATATCTTTTTAAGTATGTATAAGTATTCGTAGTACGATTTTCATATACATAGATGAATACACGTTTACTCATAGGTATACGTAGTATATATCTTTTTATGTATAGGTATTCATAGTACGATTTTATAGATAAATACACCTTTACTCATAGGTATACGTAGTATATATCTTTTTAAGTATGTATAAGTATTCGTAGTACGATTTTATAGATAAATACACTTTAACTCATAAATATACGTAGTGTATATCTCTTTAAGTATGTGTAGTAGGTATTCGTAGTACGATTTTATAGATAAATCTTACTCATAGGTATACGTAGTATATATCTTTTTAAGTATGTGCAGTAGGTATGCGTAGTACGATTTTTATATTTATAAAATGAGTGAGTATACATATACATAATTTATAAAATTTCACAATTACCAACCTACTACTTTATACACAATACTGGTATACATATTTATGCATAGGCTATATTTTTATAAGTATGTATAGGTATAGGTATACAATTATGCGATTTTTGTATTTATAAGAGAGAGATAACTTGATTTAAAATTTCACAAGTTTTTACTAACTATTTCTTAATACATATACATTAGTATACACTAGTATGTATATTTAATTTTATAAGTATACATAATGAACAATTTTTATATGTAAAAAAGGATCATACAAATATTCATAAACTTTTTAACACTTAAAACATTTGATTCAAGTGGTACCACATACATACATACATACATACATACATACATACATACATACATACATACATACATACATACATACATACATACATCCGCAAACCCAGTGATAACGCAGGTGCTGAAAAATATTCAGAATTGAATGTAAAAAAATAATTAATTATTTTTTAACATTTAATAAAGTAAAAAACGTTTTTTAAATAACAAATAAAAAAACTCTTCATATATTTAAAAAGCAAGCACACATATGTATACTAAATACATGTATACTTTTACATGCGTGCATAGATATACACAATAAGGTTTATACATGAATATACAAACATGGGATATGTAAAAAGCAACTACATATATGTATACTTAATGCGTGTATACTTTAAATACATGTGTGTATAGATGTACAGAATAAAGTCTATACATCCATATACAAAGGATGGAATATGTAAGAAGCAACAAAACGCATGTATAGTAAATACATGTATACTTCCAATACATGTGGAGTATAGATATACACAAAGTCTATACATACATATACAAAGATGGAAGGATTTGAATATTCATAAATTCTTACTTAAAGTTTTGTAATTAAACTTCAACAATTTATTCCGAATAAAATTGTTTTTTTCTTTTTTCTTTTTTTTTTATTCTTTTACATAAGTAAATATATTATATATATATATATATATATATATATATATATATATATATATATATATATATATATATATATATATATATATATATATATATATATATATATATATATATATATATATATATATATATATATATATTTTATTTCACCTCCAATGGGCTATAGCCAGAGGCCTGCCCAATTTCCACCAGAGAAAGGGGGAAATCGAGATCCTGGTCAGATTAAAGGCCGACATTTCCCGAAACACAGCGTTTGAAGGTGTGTAAGTCATAGGAAATTGGGGAAATAGATGAAGGGAGTGTGTTCCAGACTTTACCAGTAGAGTACATGTAAGATTGAGCATAGCGGTTAAGTCTGGGGTCTGAGAGTTGGACACAGAAAGGATGAGACTGTGTAGAAAGACGTATCGCACGACCTCTTCTCAAAAGAGAAGGTATGCGACGAGAGAGTT
This sequence comes from Armadillidium nasatum, assembly GCA_009176605.1. Classification (NCBI taxonomy): domain Eukaryota; kingdom Metazoa; phylum Arthropoda; class Malacostraca; order Isopoda; family Armadillidiidae; genus Armadillidium; species Armadillidium nasatum. Next base: position 10,605 of record SEYY01006167.1, on the reverse strand, counting down.
CAGAAGAGCAGTGTCTGTTGTAATAGCGATAATATAGAGAAAGTGATGGAACGATTCGACGGGCAGAAAGAGATTGGAGAAAATTAGCGAGAGTAGAAGAGTTAATAAGACGAAAAGCCTTAGAATAAACCTTTTCAAGGAGAGATGTTGAGTGGAACTACTCCAGATGTGTGAGACGTATTCCATACAAGAACAGTAAAAGCAAGCATAGGGTGGTGTAAAGTTCTCAGAATACCTAAATCTTATACGCTTGTTTAGAAAAAAAATAATTGATTCTTTAAGAAAGATCACGGAAAAAAAAGAAAACCGAAATAGAAAGATAAAGGTTTGAGTTGTGTATTTGAAGAAGATATTATAGTTGTGTGGAAGATTGTGTCGAGTAGAAATTAGAAATTGAGTTTTCGAGGCATTGAAGACGAGCATGTTTTCTCTGCCCCAATTTGAAATGCGAGAATACATCAGAGGTTAGCTGTTACAAGGGAGGGACGTCATTTCAAACTGAAATAAAAAAGTAATGCAAGGGTGCAGTTATCGGAATCATCAGCATATGATAAATGAGATAATAGAGAGAAGGTCATTAATGAAAAGTAGAAAAAAGGATAGAGAGGAAATATTAACAGATTTGAGGATTTGTCTAAATGTGCTATAAGAAGAAAGGAAAATCTGGAAGACCACAGGTATAATTTCGAGGTGAGGTAATAAGCTCTGTAAATATAAAATTTTATATGCCTGTGCAAAAGATTGAATCCAAACGGGAGGACCAATTATTTTCTAAAAAAGAGCTAATTTACCAGTAGAGCTGTTTCTTTTAATCATCAAAATTTACATGGCAAATTATATGTTCACCACCATTTGTTAAGCTCAGAAAAACCTTTTAAAAAGAACGGAAATTTTAAACACCACTACCTCGAATTAAAAAAGGATACCCTCAACTTTCTACACAACAGTTACCCACACCTAGATTTTATCATTGTTTTCACTCTAAACCTCTCCATAGGTTCTTTCTTATCCCACAAAGAACCCACCCACCTACGCTCATCTGTCATATACAAATATTCATGTAGTATTTATTTAAGTACCTACGTTTATGGTACTCTGCGCCAACTCTCTGTTAGATGTGATGAGCACAGAGATATTTATATTTGCTAGATAAGGTATTAAATCTCATCTCCCTCCTCCTCCAGCATTAGATTTCACAGCCGCACAAATAATATATATATATATATATATATATATATATATAATATATATATAATAATATATAATATATATATATATATATATATAATATATAATATATATATCAGTAATAGGATTATGTGTATAATAAAAATATTTGACCATGCATTATTTTATGTCTAAAGACATCCATCCTTCCTTTAATAGCTTCCTACGATGTAAGTCTTATAAAACTTCTTATTTATGGCTATAAATCTTTCGAAAAAAAATTCAAATACGAGTTTTATAAACTTCCAATGCTATCTATAAATACTTATACGGTGTCCCAAGTATTATATATTGTGTAGCTGAATGAAGTTTTGCATGAAAATAATTGATATCATAATTTGTTAAATGATATATGGGTTTATTGATATAATACTCATAGGGTTTATCGATATATCGTCAAATTTTAATAATATTTATCGTCACGTCAAAAATGAGTTTATCAATATCGCGAAAAAGCTTAAAGAATGTTGCATGGGAATTTTGTCTACAAAAAAAAAAAAAAAAAAAAAAAAAAAAAAAAAAAAAAAAATTCAACACTAAAAAACTCGTTTACAGTTTAATGGCTATTTTTTCCTACGTCAGGTGGCGTTAACCCTTCGTTTTTTTAAATTAAGGGTAAAATTTCAGGCAAAACCTTTCAAAATCTTTCTATTGATCAAATTTTTGTTGTGAAAAGAGTCAATCAACGAGATTTTTAATCAGCAGGAGGTATGTAACAACCTTTGAGAACTAAATTAAGTCAATTTCTCGCTAACGTATAAATTTTCAGCAATCAGTTAATTATCAAAGAACATTGTAATGTAACAAAATATCGGATACTAAACGGCATTAGGGTAACTTATAGATATATCGATATTTATAAATCGATATTTATTCATATAACAATTAGACTCAATATTCCCCTTAATACAAAATATTAATCAAACAAAAAATACGATATCAAAAATTTCGATAAAATAAAAGGCAGGATTAAAATTTAATAAAAGCTTTGAGAATCAATGTACTTATATATATATATATATATATATATATATATATATATATATATATATATATATATATATATATATATAATATATATATATATATATATATATATATAATATATATCTCACGTTTCTCCCAGACGCGTAGTTAGGGCATAGCCCTGTCTCTCGCGAAGCCTCTCCAGACAGATCTGTCCATATACAGTCCCCTCTCTTCAACCTCCTCCAGCGTCACTCCCCTTCTAGCGATAGCTTCGGCCACTCCATCCCTCCATCGTCTCCTAGGTCTTCCAGCTGGTCTCCTTCCCTCCGGCTGCAGTTGTAAAATCTTGCCGGATATCTCGCGTCATATATATATATATATATATATATATATATATATATATATATTATATATATATATATATATAATATATATATATTATATATATATATATTATATATAATTATATATATATATAGTGAAATGCAGAAGAGGAGGAGACCAAGAGTTAGAGAGAAATGAAAGAAGATCACCAGTCGAGCTTTTCTTTCGAAAACCATATTGGCAATCTGAGATAAGACTAAAAGATTTAAAGATGTTTACAAATTTCTCTGTTCAAGAATAGAATCGAAAACTTTGGAAAGCGTAGAGATTAGAGGGAATAGGACAATAGTTATAGGCTTGAGAAGGATCTCCATATTTGGTCACAGGCTGAATGAGCAAAAGTGAACAGGTGTTGAAGTTGCAGAAAGAAGATAATTAGGAAAAGTAGAAAAAGAGTTAAATTGGGAATGGAAAAGAACCCTAAGGAACATCACAAATGATAGAATTAATTGAAAAACTAGGAACGTCTACAGCGGCTGCTATAGAACAACGGGACAGAAAATCCGGGAGAAGTATAGATTTTCAAAGAGTGAAATGTCGAAATCAAAGCTTTGTTCAAGAATATGAATCGGAAAGAAGTTAAAGTAGTTCAAGAGTAGATCATTCTTTACCCAAGTCGTATCCTCACTATCTCAGATTAGGTTAGAAAAACCCGCCCAAAAAATAATGCGAACCCTGTCTAGCTCACTACTATATATATATATATATTATATATATATATATATATATATATATATATAATAATATATATATATATATAATATATATATATATTATATATATATATATATATATATATAATTATATATATATATTTATATATATATATATATATATATATATATATAAATATATATATATATATATATATATATATATATATATTTAATATTTTTTTTTTTTTTTTTTTTTTTTTTTTTTTTTTTTTTTTATTTTATTTTTTTAATACATTATTTATTATTTATTATTATTATTATTATTATTATTATTATTTATTATTATTATATTATTAATTTTTTTTTTTTTTTTTTTTTTATATATTATTTGATAATAATTAATAAAAAATTTAATTAAATAAATTAAAATAAATAATTTAACAAATAAAATAAATATAATATATTATATATATATATATATATATATATAATATATATATTAATATATATATATATATATATATATATATATATATATATATATATATATATATATATATATTATGGAGGGGACGTAACCTCGTCCGAATGGATGAAAGTGCCATCCTCCCCTTTGGAGATGACCCACGGAGTGCTAGATTTGGTTAGTACTTTCTTCTGCACTCGGTTATCATCTGGGTTCGTCCTTTTCCCGTTTCCTTACTCTGGGGTGCCTTACACTTCTGTCTCCATCTTCCCTCTTCACATGTCTCTCAAAGACTTACAAACCATACTCAAATGTTATTCTTACAAAAATAAAGAAAAACATGGACTGTCATTCACCTCTCGCCCCATGGGAGTTGGTGACCTCTGATGATGGGGCTCAGGACACTAAGATTTTGCAGTCAGCTCCACTGGTGCACAGTTTTCATTTTCATTAATTTAAGCAACATTCGGGGTCTTTTTTTTTTAATTTCCACTTTGACGATGCCACCTCTCTCCTTCTATATCTCACTTCTTTCTTCCTGAATTGAAATTTTTATGGTATCTATCCTAAATTTTCAAGCTAAAGGGGGTTGTTGAGCATATTCACACAAAAATGCTGTTTGTTCTCGTGTCACTAATTTAGAGTCTTTCAAATTTTCCACCTTGTAGCTTAGGCTCCATACCCATTAAATTCATTCGTTGTTTATTTATCTCCTAACATAATTTTAGGAGATATCAGAGTTCAGTAAACCTTTTCATTTTGCAATGCGTTTTATACATGCATACTGAAACTGGTGAAAGGCCTTTGAACATCTGTTTCTTATCTGTCTTATTATTTTAGCTGGGGAAGGGCAAATATGGTTGTTGCTTCCTTTGCGTCTAAGCTTCGTTCGCTCTTGTATAGAACATGGTGGTGGTTCCACTCGATCAGATCTCCTTGAAAGTGTGGATCCTAAGACGCTATTATAACGACGCTGCTCTTCTCAGCTGTCTTTTCGAATACCTCCTCCTCCTCCTCAAAGAGCTCGTGCTACTTGTCTTTTTACACAGTCTCATCCTTTCTCTGTTCAACTCTTTGACCTCGAACTTTAAACTTTACCGTTATGTTTATTTTCATGTACTCTACTGGTAAATCGTTTTATTTGCACATCCTGAAAGGCCTTGTATCGGGTTATGTCAGCCCTTGATCTGGACTTTTAAAGATTTCACTTATGCCTCGATATTTTACTTTATTATTATATATATATATATATATATATATATATATATATATATATATATATATATAATATATATATATATATATATATATATATATTACTACATTAATAATAATAATAATAATATAATAATATAATAATAATAATAAATAATAAATAATAATAATAATCCATTACATACAACTATAAGAATGAACATATTGTATAATGCTGGAATAAAATGCACAATATTTTGTATGTTAATTTTGCGCTTAAATAATATATATATATATATGTTTAATTGTGTATAAAGATATTAATAAGTGTTTTGCGTTACTCGTTAATAACACCATCACTTTTAGAGAACAAAAATATCTATTTAAAATATCAAAATAATAAATAAAAAGCCTAACTTTGAATTTATTATTCAATTAAAAAAAAAAAAATAAAAAAAAAATAAAAAAATAAATGTTTTCATTACCATTTATCATGGCTATAATTTTCGTACAAGGCTGAATTGAGATAAAATATGTATGTATATACACTTATGTATATTTTATGCGTACACAATAAATATATTAATATTTACACATTATTTTTTTTTTAATTTTTTTTATTTTTTTTTCAAACAACAACCGAGAAGTGAGTTCAAAATGTTTCGTTCGTTCATTTTGAATTTTATCGTTTTCCATATATTATCTCGTT
>SEYY01006166.1:22500-27500 GCA_009176605.1 Armadillidium nasatum | reverse complement strand
AGTGAAAGGAGTAATGAAGTGTGGAGTCTTCAGCATAGGAGTGGATAGGAGATGAAGTAATAGAAAGAAGATCTTTAATGAAAAGTAGAAAAAGTGTTGGGGATAGAACAGAACCCTGAGGAACACCACTGTTAATAGGTTTAAAAGAAGAACGGTGGCCGTCTACAACAGCTGCTATAGAACGATCGGAAAGGAAATTAGAGAGAAGATCACAGAGGGAAGGATAGATACCGAAAGAGGGGAGTTTGGAAATCAAAGCTTTGTGCCAGACCCTATCGAAGGTATATATATATATATATATATATATATATATATATATATATATATATATATATATATATATATATATATATATATATATATATATATATATATGTACTTCACTGGTTCAGTAAATCATATTGCTTAATTTCCAAATAGCTTGGAAACGCCCTGTCGACTACTATCATTAATAAAACAATTATTATAAATGCATCTCTTGATTCCTTTATTAAGTCTTCGCATTGCCTTGTAAAAGATGGTATGTTAGGAAAAGTTCCTAAAAAAAGTTTCGTTTAATTGTAACAATAATACATATAGTGGAAAATTTAATCAACAAATTAATAAAGCTGTCAATTTCTAGATCTAATCCATATGCTTTGCCACAAATTAAGTGAAATACAGTGTAAAATTCAAGTGCCCAACAGATGGCGTCAGCCTGTAAAATGGCGTGAGGGTAGCTTACTAGGTGTCGACTTATCCTTGCGTTTTAGCTGACATCCAACATCCGTCGATTACGTTGCAGAAATTTTACGTCGTATTGCGCATTCAACAAAATGGATAGGTCACGTCTTGTAACGAGAGATGAGTGTGTAAGAGAATCTACCCTGTTTTGAGGTGTGTGGCGAATGTGCATCTCATATCAAAATTAGTAAAATGGTCAGTCGGTTCTATGACACGGACTCGCCCTGTAGACGTCACGGACAGGGTAGGAAGACGTGTGTTTCGAAACAAAGGGTCACGTTATACTAATATTCGGAATAAGCTCAAAATCATAAGGAATGTGAGGATTTCAACCTTAAATGTCAGACGACAGTTCCATGAAGCCAGATTGACAAATAGGGTGGGTGCCACGGGCTCTGTTCGCCTCTGTGCACAAATTTCAATGACATCTGTTTGCTGTGAATCACGTATATTGGACCGTTGATGAGTGGGAGCGTCTGTTATTCATAGACGAACCCCATGGTATGCCTGAAATTTACTGATGTTTGTGATAAAGTCTGGCATAGGTATTGGTAACATTATAGCGCTTGTAACATCACACCAATGGAGTAGTTAGGAGGTAGGTCCATGAAGTAATGAGGTGGCATTTGCTTCGGCGCCCGTACTACCCTCGTCCCTATTCACTAGAGACTATTAAACTCGCTATACTACCTAGAACACATGCTACAGAACCATGTAATTCCCATTGCCCCGCTCATAGCGAACCACTTCCGCCTTATACAAGATAATACTCTCCCACACACTGCAATAGCGATTAATGATTACCAACGTTTTTTTTTATGTAAAGGTGCTGGAGTGTCCTCGGGGAAGCCCCGATCTCAACATCAGTCGATCACTTTTGGAACGTCCTCAAAAGGACCTTTCGACAATCTGTGCCCTGATGTATTATCAACTACGAACTGAACCGTGAAGTAATTACCGTATGGATGAAGCAGAAATACATCCAGAAACTCATATTGAGATTACCTCGACGTAAACAGGCTGCTATCTGAGTTTGAGGTAGTGATTCGCATTATTTTAATTTTTCATATATATATATATATATATATATATATATATATATATATATATATATTATATTATATATATATATATATATATTTTATATATATATATATAATATATACAAGATTTTTAAAGTCTGCTATAACCTCTCACAGACTATTTTTTATATAGAAAATTTAATGTCTGCTTTTGGACTCGAATCAACAACCTTTAAGATGGTAAGTCTAGACATTAATTTTCTATATAGAAAATAGTCTGTGAGAGGTTATAGCAGACTTTAAAATCTTGTATATGACTGTCTGCGAGTAATGGACTCGACCTTTGACCCCGTTGCCCCTGCTTGTGTTGCAGTCAGGGGAGTCCTTTGGGCTTGACATCGCAAATTTAAGTCGTGAGCAAGTTCCAATACAATATCCTTTTGTACTGCCGTAGCAGAGTGGTCAGCGCGCTAGACTTACCAACTTAAAGTTTGCTGGTTCGAGTCCAATAGCAGACTATATATATATATATATATATATATATATATATATATATATATATATATATATATATATATATATATATATATATATATATATATATATATATATATATATATATATATATATATATATATATATATATATATATATATATATATATATATATATATATATATATATATATATATATATATATATATATATATATATATATATATATATATATATATATATATTGTTATTTATGGGCACCTTTTCATAAAGGTTGACCTGGAAAAGTTTTCCAAATATATCGCTTCAACATTTAAAACTTCAATTCTTTGACCCCAAAACTCAAAATCAAACCAATTTCTTCTTTTTTTTCACTTTTTTTTTATCATGCAAGTCTTCTACTTCTGTCGATCGAGATATTTAAATCTTCCTTTAAATCAAGAGATACGCGATTTCAATCAAGATATTTAGTAATCTTCCAATTTCGATGTGACGTTTTTATTTTTATTGCTCTTTTTTTACAACTTTTAACTTCGGTGAGTTACAAAGAAAGAGGAAAAAAAAAAAAGAATAAAAAAAAGGAAATATTTAAATCCAAATCAATATGTGAAAATATATCGCAGTGTTTTTGGCTTTTAAAGATTTAGTCATTTTTCAAAATATTTAATAGTATATATATATATATATATATATATATATATATATATATATATATATATATATATATATATATATATATATATATATATATATATATATATATATATATATATATATATATATATATATATATATATATATATATATATATATATATATATATATATATATATATATATATATATATATATATATATATAATATATATATATATATTCTATCAATACCCTGACTTCAACCTAAGAGCAAAAAAAAAATAATTTAAAATGTCAAGATTATGAAAAAAATAAAAAGAATAACAAATAACTAAAACTTATAAAGTATGTTAAAAACCGAGCTTTCGACCTGACCTCGCACCTGGATATCTTTATTCAAGGTAGATGTTGGGAACAAAGAAAAAAGAAATCCGAAAACTCTCCAAGTCGAAGACTCAAACGATCAAATTTTGTTGGTTCGGAATTATGTACAAAACTAATTTGAAAATGTTTTTTCAAAATATTTTTGTAAAATTTCTCATCTTTTATTAACTTATTTAAAATATCATCAGTTTTCATTTCACCAGGGATCTATTAAAGTTATTAGTATTTTTAAAATTAAAAGACTAAAAACTTTCTATTATCGTTATTTTGGCAAGAAAATAGCAATTTTGCAGAACTCATATCGATTATGTGATTCTTTTCTTCTCTATGCTGATGTAACGCAGAATTTCGGTCACCACATCTCAGACTATGCTCATGTTGATAAATTCGTTTTTTTTAAATCATTAGTTTCTCTATAGTATCTACCATCAAAATTCCTGCAACCTGTACTATATACCCTCGTATTTTCAATTCTATCAGACAAACGGGATTTAGATATAAATTTTTTTTTTTTAAAGCTTAGACGGATTGCATAAACGATTCGGTATTTGAGAAAAGTTTTTAATTATGGGCTCAACATGGAATGGAATGATAATTCCTTCATTATAAAATTGCCTTTTCTTGGGGAGGGTCTAATCTTATTTTTTATTATTATTATTTGACCGATTGAGCTGAAATTTTCAAGTTATAGGCATTCTTTCCCGAAGTCCTAAGTTGATTTCGAGATTTTTTCTGAGTCTATAACGGTTTGAATGTTATTTGGGGTCAAAGTTGAAAAAAAATAAATGGCTGGGTCAAACCACAAGTCCACATGAGCTGAAAATTTAATTGAACAATCTTAGATACAATTTCTTGCATTAGTGGGAACAGATTTTTGAAATCAAGTCTTGAAAAAAAGTTATAAGCACTCGAATTTTTTCTTGAAAAAAATTTTTTTTTTGCAGAAAGCAAACCCTTCCGGAGAAAATAATTATTTAAAAAAAAAAAACACGTCCAACTAATTTTTTTATTTTTCGATATTGTTTAGAGGAGGGATATAGATCTACAACTTTTATTTAGTGCATTATTGAATGCTCCTTATTTGAAGAAAGATACAGCCTCTCAAACTTTTGGAGTTTTTGAAAATTGGTCAAAAATGGATCTTTTTTGAGGAGATATATTTCGGAACAAACGAATTGGATCGAATAAAGTATAAAAAAAAAATTTATAGCTCCATTTCTTCTCAATATACCCACAAAGAATAAGAAATGTAGAAGCTGTATTTTTTTTTTGAAAAAAACATTTTTGTCCGAAAAGGTCAATATTTTTTTTTTCAAAAAAAAAAAAAAAAACTTTCTTTCGATAGTTGGCCAGGTATGGGCTTATAACATTTTTTTCTATAACTCTGGAAACAAAAGTTTGTTAGAAGCTTTTGTAGCTCATAGAATTAAGTCTATAGTCTAAGTATATAGTCTAAATTTCAAGTCATTTAGATTTAAAAAAGTGGAAAATTTCCAAAAAAACCTTTTTAACCGTTATAGACTCAGGAAAAACGCTAGAAATATACTTTTTTTCACCGGGGGGAAAAAGCTATATGCACAGAAAATTTCAGCGGAATCGCTCAAAAACTAAACATAATTTTAAGATTGGACTGCCCCCTTTCCAAAGTCCCTACACCATATATTTTCGAATTACCTTTATAAAATGTTTTTTTGATAACGCTATCCGGATAGAAAAGGGATCTGGAAGTTTCCTTAAGAAT
>SEYY01006166.1:0-17500 GCA_009176605.1 Armadillidium nasatum | reverse complement strand
TTATTTCTCATTACGTTTGGAGCCTCCCGTACTCCCAATGGCAAGGATTTCCAAACTATAAGTCCGGCTATAAGTGCGGCAAACAAGAAGTTCAACTTCCCAGCATCAACCCTCGGATGGGGAACATAAATATCATTAGAGGGTCTCTCAATTACGCAAGAAGGGTCTAATTTCTTGAAAATAGCCACAGTTTATGGTCTTGTAAATAATTTTTGTTACTCTTAACTTATAGATTTCTCTGGCTCTTAATATACCTAGTCTCTTGTAAATTTTTAGAGTTATAGAGGAGGGAAAAAATTTTCTAAAGAAGTTTTTTTGACTATTTTTTTAAAAATTATTTGTATTCGGTCTCTTCTAAGTAACAACACCATATAACCTCCAATACTCAATACTTTAGAAAAATAAGGTGTAAACCAAGACACAATATATTGTTTTTGCTGTTTTAAGGTTCAAGTACTTCCTAATAAGATGTGTAATAGCAACCATTCCTGAGAGTTTTTATTGCGTACCTGGCTAACTTGATCATGGTACTTAAAAGTTTTATTTATAACATCTACAAGGTATTTAAGTTGTCAACATATTCAGTTATGTCCCTGTCTCTGCAGATATTAGTTGACATTGCATAAAAGGGCGTAACAAAATAATTTTAGTTTTACTAGTACTCAAAATCAGTCAGTTAAACTTACACAAATCATAGATGTTACATATTTTCTGTTCCATAAATAGTGTCAATAAATCCAAAGATTCAGATTCTGCAAGAAAAATAATATCTTAGCATCAGTTTAATAAAAAGTTCAACCCATTAGTGTAAAAAATATTGAATAGTAATGGGTCAATGTAACTAACTACCATGTAGAATCCCTTTGGTTACAGAAATTTGAGATGATTTACAGTTTCGTATCTGAATATATTGTGTTCTGTTACTTAGGTATGATCTCATTTAGTTGTAATCAATACCTCTTATGCCATATCTGTGTGATTTATATATTTATAAGTCTTGATCCACAGTATCAAAAGCTTTCCTAAAGTCCAAATATGCTCTAATTATGTAAGTTTCATTTGCATAATCATTTAGTGCGTTAATGATATAGCTCTATGACTAGTAAATCTAAACTGATTAGGTGAAAATATCCTGTTTATGAAACTATAATTATGCAACCTTTGGTATATCATTTTTTCAAGAATTTTAGCAATTATACTCAAAATAGAGATAAGCTTATAGTTCTGTAACAAGCAGTCATCACTATTCTTATAAACTGGGATCACCATGGCTTATTTTAATGCATCAGTGTAAGTATCATGATGTATACACAAATTAAATAGTTCAGCAATTATCCTTGAAATCCGAAAAATGTTTTAAAAATTTAGAAGACAAATCATTAAGACCTTTAGATATTTTTTTTTGCTGTTTTAAGGTTAGTATCTAATAAGATGTTATAGATAAAAATTTTAAGTACCATGATCAAGTTAGCCAGGTATGCAATAAAACTACTAGTCATAGAGCTATATCATTAACGCACTAAATGATTATGCAAATGAAACTTACATAATTAGAGCATATTTGGACTTTAGGAAAGCTTTTGATACTGTGGATCAAGACTTATAAATATATAAATCACACAGATATGGCATAAGAGGTATTGATTACAACTAAATGAGATCATACCTAAGTAACAGAACACAACATATTCAGATACGAAACTGTAAATCATCTCAAATTTCTGTAACCAAAGGGATTCTACATGGTAGTTAGTTACATTGACCCATTACTATTCAATAATTTTTACACTAATGAGTTGAACTTTTTATTAAACTGATGCAAAGATATTATTTTTTTTGCAGAATCTGAATCTTTGGATTTATTGACACTATTTATGGAACAGAAAATATGTAACATCTATGATGTGTAAGTTTAACTGACTGATTTTGAGTACTAGTAAAACTAAAATTATTTTGTTACGCCCTTTTATGCAATGTCAACTAATATCTGCAGAGACAGGGACATAACTGAATATGTTGACAACTTAAATACCTTATAGATGTTATAAATAAAACTTTTAAGTACCATGATCAAGTTAGCCATACTCTCAATGGTTGCTATTACACATCTTATTAGGAAGCACTTGAACCTTAAATAAACACCTTATTTTTTTGGAGGTTATTTTTTTTTACTTTTAGTAAAACTTCTTTAGAAAATTTTTTCCCTCCTCTATAACTCTAAAAATTTACAAGAGACTAGGTATATTAAGAGCCAGAGAAATCTATAAGTTAAGAGTAACAAAAATTATTTACAAGACCATAAACTGTGGCTATTTTCAAGAAATTAGACCCTTCTTGCGTAATTGAGAGACCCTCTAATGATATTTATGTTCCCCATCCGAGGGTTGATGCTGGGAAGTTGAACTTCTTGTTTGCCGCACTTATAGCCGGACTTATAGTTTGGAAATCCTTGCCATTGGGAGTACGGGAGGCTCCAAACGTAATGAGAAATAAAAATTATCCCAAAACTATTTATTGTGGAAATATTAAAGGTTGCAAGATGAATATATTTAGTTGCTTGATGGAATTTTTCCCTTTAAGATCTTTCTCAAGGAGACTCAACTTCTCTATCAATTTTGATATTATATTGAATGAATACAACAGCTGCAATTACATTGTATGTTTTATATAAAGTTTATTCCAAATTATAAATCTATCTATCTATTATTAATTCTTTTGAAACAAAGAAGTAGAAATTAAATAAGAAATGTGGAAATATTTTTTTTAATTAGCTCAAAAAAAAAAAAAAAAAAAAAAAAAAGACTCACTAAAGCTTCATGTCATTTAAAATTAATTACGATTATTATATATAAAGCGAATTTAATATTATTTAAAAATTACTATTTAAATAAAACATAATTTAATTAATTAAAATATTAATATTAACATTACTTAACTAAATTATTATTATTATATATTACCTTTAGGTTAATAATTAATAATTAATAAATAAATAAATATTTTTTAAATAAAAATTCAAACTTTAAATTAATATCATAATTAAATAAATTTAAAATTTATAAATAAATAATTTAAGTAAATTAATAAAATTCTATAAAATAATTAATAACATTTTCATTATTTTTATTATTATTATTTTAACCATTAATATTAATTTTTAAATAAAATAAAATATTCAGCAAAAACAAGTAATAAATATTAATAACGTTCAAAAATATATAATAAAGTAATATCAATTATACAAATAATAATAATATTTAAAGTAATTTAAATATTACGTAAAAGTACTTAATTAAAGTATTATTATTATTATTATTATTATTATTATTATTATTATTATTATTATTATTATTATTATTATTATTATTATTATTAATTTCATTATTATTATTTATTATTATATATTATTATTATTTTATTATATTTTATATTAATTATTTTTTATTACCGTTTGTTTATAAATATTTTTTATTATCAAAAAATAATTCTTGCTTTAGTATATTTGGACAAAAAACGTATAAAAATTCCACATTTTTCTCTCTCTCTTCTCTCTTCTCTCTCTCTCTCTTCTCTCTCTCTCTCTTTCTCTTTCTCTTTTTTTTTTTTTTTTTTTTTTTTAAGGTTAGCTCTTTCTATTTCTATGTTATTGGTTCTCTGATTTTATCATTCTCTCTCTCTCACTCTCTCTATGTTACTGAATCTCTGATTTTATCAAACTCTCTCTCCTCTCTCTCTCTCTCTCTCTCTCTCTCTCTCTTTCTCTCTCTCTCTCTCTTTCCTCCTCCTCCTCGTTCGTTTGCTTATCTTATTTTTTTTTAAAACCCTTTTACAACGAATATTATTTATGTAAAATAAAAAGAATCAAATTTTATATTGTTTATTTTCGAAATATAAGTTTTATGCAAATCTTTTCTTTTATTGTATATGGATTTTATTTAATCTATTTTACCTACCAAGACAATTTTACAAAAGCAAAATATTAATTTGTACACACACACACACACACACACACATACAGAATATAGTTATATATATATATATATATATAATATATATATATAATATAATATATTATATATATATATATTATTTATATATATAAATAACCGGTTAAAATGGGAACGTTAGGGAAATGAATTTGTAAAAATATGGTTAACTTATCTGAAATATTCATTGAATGCGTTTAAAATAAAAAAAAATTTTATTTTTTTATTTTTTTAACTTTGCTAACATAGCATAATTGATATCAAAACAAATAGATTTTTTTTCAAAATGCTTCAAAACTTTTCCTCACAACTCAGGGTTAGATGAGACACGGTTAGGGGTAAAATGAAGTGATGAAGGAAAAATGATTAACAACTATAACCCACTGCAGTAATTATAGATTATTCTCTTTCACACTAGGAGAGGTTTCCAGTTTTCAAGTGTTTGCAATACGTGTTCTTCAACTCAGTGTTATCATATGTTCTTCTTTAACATATGTTTCCTTATGTACTGCCATTTTCTGTAGTTCAATTTTCTATCTTATTTAGCTCTCTTCTACTAGACCCGAAAATTAAATTTTTTATTTTTAATAACTACAAACCGATTATTTTTTCAATAGTTTTTATCTTTTATACAGGGAGATTTTCCATTGGATAGATAGTATAAGTGGGCCTCAAACTGAGACAAACTTCTTTAGGAAATCCTTTTCCTGCTTTTCGAGTCGGATTTACCAATCACAACGAGGAGAACATCTACGAATAAAATCATTTTTTTCCTGAATTGTAGCTACATTTTCGTTTTTAACCTTTTTCTGCCATTTATTTTGCGTTTAATTTGAAAATTTCATTTTCGTGATAGAATTTTGAAAATTTCCATTATTTTTAACTCATGCTATAGACTTTCTTCGGATGGAATTTGAATAAGTGAGGGTGACAGGGATAGTAGCAATATGACCCTTCAAGTATTGCTTGAAAAAAAACTCAGGAAATAACTTTTGGTATCATAAATACTGAGAAGTTAAATCTTCTGGTCTGGAAATTCCAAAAAGAAAAAAGACGAGATTAAAGTTAAGATGTTACTGGTCCAACTGACAAGGTAAACTTTTTTTTAAGTAATATATATATAATATATATATATATATATATTATATATATTATATATATATATAATATATATATATATAGTATATATATATATATATTCTAAAAAAAAAGGTTTACCTTGTCAGTTGGACCAGTAACATCTTAACTTTAATCTCGTCTTTTTTCTTTTTGGAATTTCCTGACCAGAAGATTTAACTTCTCAGTATTTATGATACCAAAAGCTATTTCCTGAGTTTTTTTTCAAACAATACTTGATGGCTCATATTTCTACTAGCCCTGTCACCCTCACTTATTCAAATTCCATCCGAGGACAGTCTATAGCATGAGTTAAAAAATAGAAATTTTCAAAATTCTATCAGCAATATGAAATTTTCAAATAAAAGGCAAAATAAATGGCAGCAAAAGATTAAAAACGAGAATGTAGCTACATTCTGGAAAACAAATGATTTTATTCGTAGATTTTCTCCTCGTTGCGATTGGTTACTTGGACTCGAAATCATGAAAAGAGGTTTGTCTCATAAATTCATAGAGAAATAATTTCGTTAAAAACTTACCAAAATGTTTAATTGATATTTTGTACTCTTAAAAAAAAACAGTGATAACATTGGCGCTTGTAAGTCGGATAAAGGTAACAAAATAGTGATACTTGATAAGTAGTTGTAGGCCTACGTCGAACCAGAAAATCCTAACGGATTTTGATTTGCAATTGAAATCACACCCTCAAATTGACTCACGCACTCTGACACCGTTTTGGGGTTCAACCATCGAAATTGACCTCAAGTAGGGAATGGGCTCCAACCCCATAATCGGTATCAGGAAGTTCCTAAACTTGCAGAATGCTACGTTACCTCTCTCTCTTTCCTGACCATTTTTTTTTTTTTTTTTGCTGTTCAATGCGGTAGAATAGGTTCGAATCGGGAGGCAGGGGGGCAGGGGGGATTGGTTCTGTAAACCGACAAAAATTGGTCAGGAAGGTCCCTGAGAATGCAGGATTGCACGTAAATACAGAAAAGAACGTTAGCTTCCTGGGTCGAAGATATGGGCCACACAACTACTTGATAAAATGTTATATAAATAAGTCCAACATCTGTTATCTGTGATTCGATCTATGAATATTAAATAATCCACTTAAAACTCCCGCCATTTATGTTTCTTAAAAATTTAATTGAAATAAGACTTTGTTATATTTACTGCATATTGTGGAGATTGTTGCTTCATGTTTACCTAAATTCATAAACAAGACGTACCAATTAGACCTACTATTTCAAATATAAATAGTGTAACTTATAATTTGTCCTCCTAGTTGGGGAATGAACTGAAAGTTTTAGTAGGTACTATTTCGAATTCACACATAAAAAACTGATGATTTTCTTGAAAAAATAAAAGGAAGAGATTTGAATAATAAAACTGTGGTCAGTATGAGGTGGTCTCTTTATAGATTTATAGATTGTTTGGGTTCTGAAATATTTTCTGTTCCTTTTGAAAATATCAATAAACTTGTAAAATTGTGTATTGAGCACTCGTTGTTCCAATTTAGAAACAATATTTATAGACAAGTTCAGAAGTTCGGTTTAAGTATAGGTTTTTCTCTTTCCCCGATTTTAAGTAACCTGTTTATGGAACTTTTTGAATTGAAATTTGTATTTTCAGATGTTCCTCTTCGAGATATTGGATGGTGGAGATACGTTGATGACGTTTTATCCACATTACCCATTAACTTAGTTCCCCAATTTCTTTTGGAAAAATGAAACAGGAAGTTGAAAAGCTTGAAAAAATAAAAAAACAATAAAAATTATATTTTAGAATCCTTATTGATGTAAATAAAGCTAATTTGTTGTTTTTTCTGGTTTTAGAAACCCACCTCTACAATTCATACATACATTGGTATCTTAACATTGTTTCAACAAAATGGACATTGTTACATACAATATATCAGGCATTAAAAATCTGTTCCTACTCCTCCTTAGAGATGAATTAAAATTCTTAAGAAACTTCCAGATCCCTTTCTATCCGGATAGCGTTATCAAAAAACATTTTATAAAGGTATTCGAAAATATATGGTGTAGGGACTTTGGAAAGGGGGCAGTCCAATCTTAAAATTATGTTTAGTTTTTGAGCGATTCCGCTGAAATTTTCTGTGCATATAGCTTTTTTCCCAGTGAAAAAAAATATATTTCTAGCGCTTTTCTAAGTCTTACGTTTTAAAGTTTTTGGAAATTTCCCACTTTTTTAAATTAAATGACTTGAAATTTAGACTATATACTTAGACTATGACTTAATCTATGAGCTACAAAGCTTCTAACAAACTTTTGTTCCAGTTATAGAAAAAATCTTATAAGAAAAAAAATTTGAAAAAAAAAAAAAAAAGTTTTTTTTTTTTTTTTAAAAAAATATATAAAAAAAAAAAAAAAAATGTTTTTTCAAAAAAAATACAGCTTCACATTTCTTATTCTTGTGTATTTGAGAAGAATGGAGCTATAATTTTTTTTTTACTTTATTCGATCATTCGTTTGTTCGAGATATATCTCTTCAAAAAGGTCCATTTTTGACCAATTTTCAAAAAATCCAAAGTTTGAGAGGCTATTTCTTCAAATAAGGAGCTTCAATGCACTAAAAAGCCTGTCCTTCTCTAAGCAATATCGAAAAATAAAAAAATTATTGACGTGTTTTTTTTTTAATAATTATTTTCTCCGGAAGGGTTTGCTTTCTGCAAAAAAAAAATTTTTTTCGAAAATTCGAGTGCTTATAACTTTTTCTAGATTTGATTCAAAAATTGTTCCCACTAGTGCAAAAATGTGTTAAGATTGTTCATTAATTTTAGCTCATGTGGACTTGTGGTTTGACCCAGCCATTTATTTTTTTCAACTTTGACCCAAATAACTTCAAACCGTTATAGACTCAAAAAATCTCGAAATCAACTCGGACTTCGGAAAAAATGCCTAAACTTAAAATTTAGTTCAATCGGTCAAATAATAATAATAAAAAAGATTAGACCCTCCCAAAAAGGCAATTTTATAATGAGAATTATATTCCATTCATGTTGACCCATAATTAAAAACTTTTCTCAAATACCGAATCGTTTATGCAATCCGTCTAAGCTTTAAAAAAAAAGTTTATATCTAAATCCCGTTTGTCTGATAGAATTGAAAATACGAGGGTATATAGTACAGGTTGCAGGAATTTTGATGGTAGATACTATAGAGAAACTAATGATTTAAAAAAAACAATTATCAACATATATAGCTAAGATTGGTGATCGTAACTCTGCGTGCATCAGCATAGAGAAGAAAAGATCACATAACGATATGAGTTCTGCAAAATTGCTATTTTCTGCCAAAATAACGATAATAAAAGTTTTAGAATCTTTTTAATTTAAAATACTAATAACTTAATGTCCCTGGTGAAATGAAACTGATAATATTTTAAATAAGTTAATAAAAGATGAGAATTTTAAAAAATATTTTGAAAAACATTTTCATAATTTTGTACATAATCCAACCAACAAAATTTGATCGTTGAGTCTTCGACTTGGATAGTTTTCGATTTTCTTTTCCTTATTCCCAAATCTCCTGAATAAAATATCCAGTGCGGTCAGGTCGAAAGCTCGTTTTTAAATACCTTAATTTTAGTTATTTATCTTTTATTTTTCATAATCTTGACTTTTAAATTATTTTTTTTGCTTTAGTGATCAGGTATGTAAGATATAAATATATATATTATATAAATTATATATATGTAATAATTATATAATATATATATATATATAATATATATATATATAATAAATATATAATATATAATAATAATATATATATATATATCATAAATATTTTGAAAAATGACTAAATCTTTAAAACCAAAAACACTGCATATATTTTCACATATTGATTTGGATTAAATATTTCCTTTTTATCTTTTTTTTCCTCTTCTTTGAACTCACCGAAGTAAGTTGTAAAAAAAGATCATAAAAATAAAGTCACATCGAAATGAAGTACTAAATATTGGATTGAATCGCGTATCTCTTGATGTAGGAAATTTATTCTCGATCGACAGAAGAGGCTGCATATAAAAAAGTGAAAAAAAAAAAGAAATTGGTTGATTTGAGTTTTGGGCAAAGAATTGAAGTTTAATGTAGCGATATATTTGAAAACTTTTCCAGGTAACCTTTATGAAAAAAAAATATATATATATATATATATATATATATATATTATATATATATATATTATATATAAATATATATATTATATATATATATATTATATTATATATATATATATATATATATATATATATATATATATATATATATATATATATATATATATATATAATAATGTCTCTATGGACTCGAACCAGCAACCTTTAAGATGGTAAGTCTAGCGAGCTGACCATTCTGCTACTTCAGTACAAAAGAGAATTGTATTGGAACTGCTCACGATTAAATTTGATGTCAAGCCCAAAGAACTCCCCAACTGCAACAGCAGGGCAACGGTCAAGGTCTAGTCCATCACTCGCAAAATATTCAGATTTTAAGTCTGCTATAACCTCTCACAGACTATTCTAATATAAAATTAATGTCTAGACTCATTTAAAGGTTTTGCGATAAAAACAACTTAAATTTCATATAAAATTCTGTAGATATAGAATAATCTTGTATGTATATATATATAATAATAATATATATAATATATATATATATATATATATGAATGATAATGGATCTACCTCAAACTCAGATAGCAGCCTGTTTACGTCGAGGTAATCTCAATATGAGTTTCTGGATGTATTTCTGCTTCATCCATACGGTAATTACTTCACGGTTCAGTTCGTAGTTGATAATACATCAGGGCACAGATTGTCGAAAGGTCCTTTTGAGGACGTTCCAAAAGTGATCGACTGATGTTGAGATCGGGGCTTCCCCGAGGACACTCCAGCACCTTTACATCAAAAAACGTTGGTAATCATTAATCGCTATTGCAGTGTGTGGGAGAGTATTATCTTGTATAAGGCGGAAGTGGTTCGCTATGAGCGGGGCAATGGGAATTACATGGTTCTGTAGCATGTGTTCTAGGTAGTATAGCGAGTTTAATAGTCTCTAGTGAATAGGGACGAGGGTAGTACGGGCGCCGAAGCAAATGCCACCTCATTACTTCATGGACCTACCTCCTAACTACTCCATTGGTGTGATGTTACAAGCGCTATAATGTTACCAATACCTATGCCAGACTTTATCACAAACATCAGTAAATTTCAGGCATACCATGGGGTTCGTCTATGAATAACAGACGCTCCCACTCATCAACGGTCCAATATACGTGATTCACAGCAAACAGATGTCATTGAAATTTGTGCACAGAGGCGAACAGAGCCCGTGGCACCCACCCTATTTGTCAATCTGGCTTCATGGAACTGTCGTCTGACATTTAAGGTTGAAATCCTCACTCTTATGATTTTGAGCTTATTCCGAATATTAGTATAACGTGACCCTTTGTTTCGAAACACACGTCTTCCTACCCTGTCCGTGACGTCTACAGGGCGAGCCCGTGTCATAGAACCGACTGACCATTTTACTAATTTTGATATGAGATGCACATTCGCCACACACCTCAAAACAGGGTAGATTCTCTTACACACTCATCTCTCGTTACAAGACGTGACCTATCCATTTTGTTGAATGCGCAATACGACGTAAAATTTCTGCAACGTAATCGACGGATGTTGGATGTCAGCTAAAACGCAAGGATAAGTCGACACCTAGTAAGCTACCCTCACGCCATTTTACAGGCTGACGCCATCTGTTGGGCACTTGAATTTTACACTGTATTTCACTTAATTTGTGGCAAAGCATATGGATTAGATCTAGAAATTGACAGCTTTATTAATTTGTTGATTAAATTTTCCACTATATGTATTATTGTTACAATTAAACGAAACTTTTTTTAGGAACTTTTCCTAACATACCATCTTTTACAAGGCAATGCGAAGACTTAATAAAGGAATCAAGAGATGCATTTATAATAATTGTTTTATTAATGATAGTAGTCGACAGGGCTTTCAAGCTTTTGGAAATTAAGCAAATGATTTACTGACATGAGTACATATATATATATATATATATTTATATTTATATATTATATATTATAAATATATATTATATATATTATATCCTTCGATAGGTTGGACAAAGCTTTATTTCAACTCCTCTTTCGATCTATCTTCTCTCTGATTTCTTCGATCGTTCCGAGCTGTTGTGACCCCCTTCTTAAACCTAACAGTGGTGTTCTCGGGGTTTTTCTATCACAACACTTTTTCATTCTCATTAATTACCTTCTATTATTCTTCTCCAATCCTATGCTGAAGACTCCACACTTCATTATCTTCACTTGAAAGAGTCATCCACAACGTTATGACTCGAAGGTACCTTGGAGCAACACCTCTGATCTTTCGCGTATTTCCATTGGGGCAGAGAAACAGGTAGTTTTCAAGCATCACAATTCAGTTCCTCCATCTCCACTCAATCTCACACAACTATGATATCTTCTTCGAAACACAAACTCAACCTTATGTTTTAAATTTGGGTTCTTTTTTTTATCTTTTGAAAGATATTACTTTCTTTCAAAAAGCTTCCGTTCTGAGGCGCTTCAGTATTACTTACGCCACCAGTGCTTGCTCGTATGGGAGTGTTGTTCGTCCCTTTGGAAGTCGTTCACATTGGGGTGGCTCCACTCATACAGGTAGAGTTTCGAGCTTTCGTTCAATTCCTCTCTCTTACTAACTCTCTCCAATCTTCTGCCTTCGAATTGTTGCGTCCCTCTCTCTGTATACTTCTCCATTACAACGGACACTGCTCTTCTGACTCTCTCTCCTACCCTCCATGAAGCGGGCGACTCGACTTTTACACATTTATCCTTTCAGTCAACCTCTGACCCCAACTTACCGCTATGCTGAATTTAATATACTTACTGTAAAGTCTACAACACACTCTTATCAGTTCCCAACTTCCTTTGACTGCATACTTTAAAACGCCACAGGTATGGTCACGTCACCTCTAATTTGACCAACTCCGATGGCCTCTGGCCTTTGAACACCAGAGATATATTATATATATATATATATATATATATATATATATATATATATATATATATATATAATACGATACTAATAAAATTTTATTGGTTTGTTGAACTTTAGAGGTCAATCCTCACTGCGTGGTTATTACTAATATAATCAGTGATCGAAAATACGTTAATAGAAACGTGAAGTTGGAATGTATATGATGTGCAATGGAATAAAAACAGTTAAAACACAAGATCAGACGAATGTGGAATGTAGAGGAAGTTATAGTATTGTATTGTGTGCATTTAAATACGATGAAAAAATACTTTACAATTGAAATATTAAGAAAAATTTCTTTTATCTTTATTTTTATTTATTTATTTTTTTGTTTGTTTTTTTATTTTTTTTTAAATTAAATATTGTTCAAAAAAAAAATAATATAAATCAATCAAAACGACATTTCATAAAGTAGCGGGGGGAGGAAATAATAATTATGTATTTTTTTAAAATAATTTAAATTAATTAATTATTATATATATATTTAATATTATATATATATTATATATATATATATATATATATATATATATATTATATATATATATAACAGGTACATGTATATTACCACAACACATCCTTTAGCCCAGCACCCGCACAAGGAACCATTCACCCAGCCGTTCCGTAAGGGGTCGCACCATCCATACCGAGGCAACTTGTTAAAAAATACAGCTCACAGGGTGTTTCACATGGGTATAATTTTAAATAATAAAATATATATAATAAATAATAAAAGTGTTAGAAAATAAATATAATAAATAAAAATAAAAAGTAAAATAAAAAAATATATAAAACAAAATAAATAAATATAAAAAAATAAATTTAAAAAAAAAAAAATAAAAGGAAAAAAATGAAAATAAATAAATAAATAAATAAATAAATAAATATACATGTATAATGGCGTATGGGTATTCCATCACCCAGCTTACCCCAACCCAGCTTACCCGCCCCGCATCAACCTTCCTCAGCAAATAAAAAAGTATGAAGTTAGTAATATTCATTCATATATTGGTATATACCAATATTGATGAAATAAATAAAATATATATATATATATATATATATATATATATATATATATATATATATATATATATATATATATATATATATATATATATAAATGGCGTGGGGGTCACCCATCACCCTACCCCACCCTTCTCTCACTTCTCAGGTATTAAGAACACACATACACACACACACACACACTTGCACAAATACACACATGAGATGTTTCCATAGTAACTGTTTTTAGGTTTTTTCACTAAATAAATAAATTTCACTATATATTATTATCATTAGTATTAGTATTATTACTATTATTATATAACAGATTGTTAAACACATATATGAATATCTACACGCGCACACACATATACACACATACCCAATCATTATTATTATTATGTTATACGTAATAGTAACAGTAGTAGTATTTCATACCCTAAACCCTTAAGATATCTTACTTAGCAGCATGAGGTAGGTAAGCTATAAAAGCTTGTAAAGGCAGACACACACACACACACACACACACACACACACACACACACAACACAAACAAACAAACATGAACACATTTACACACATTGTGGATCGTTTTAAAATATAAGTTTATTTTAACATGAATATTTTTAAAAAAAAATATTAATAAAATCTATTTGCGTTTAAGTTTTAAAATAATTAAGAAATTTTTAAGAAGAAAAACTTTTTTCACTAAACATTTTTAACAAACTTCATTAAATATTAAATGAAAATTATAAAATAACATTTTCAAAAAACATTTCATTCATAATAAACTATATACTTTATATACTTAATAAGTATATGAACATAATGTAACATGGAATTTCTTTAAAACAAATGTATTCGTATAGCCTGTAATATATATTTTTTACAATATAATATAACATTTTTACTTACGACAATATTTCACTAAGACCAACCGAGTCCATCTAAGCGTCACGACAGCAAAATCCATACTAATAATATTCCACCAATTAGAGTTAAGCATTAGCGCAAAAGAAGTATAAGCCCCGCCCCTTTTTTCATATTCATCCAATTCACCAGAGGGCGTTATCATAAAACATTACACAAGGTTAAGACCGGTATACCTTTCTACATAGGCCAGGTAAATTCCAGCTAACCTGTTTAACCTTTTTTGACATTGATTGATGGAAATATAAACCCATCCTAATAATTTACGCTTTCCAGGTAAATAAACTGGGACCTTTATGCCTTTTCCTTGACATTGATTGATGAAAATATAAACCCAGCCTAATAAATTCAGCTTTCCAGGTAATTAGACATGGACCTTTTTACCTTTTTCCTGATATTGATCTACGGGAACATAATAAACCCATTGTTTGTACCATTTATCACCATACACCAAATAATCATTTACATATATATTCCATTTATTCGTGCACCTTTTAATTTTCCAGGTAATTACCACCATACCTTTCGGCCTTTTTCTTGACATTGACGAATGGTCCGAAGCCGCACCAACACACGTAATAACTTTTTCTTCATTTTATTATTAATTTTCAACCATATGGACTTATATATTAGTGCCCATTACACTCTTTTTCCATATCAAGAGCCGACATACTTAGCCCCGAAAGATGTTAAACTCCATATTTCTTCATAAGTTAAATACCCTTTATCCTGTTTTCCCTGAATATTTAGTCGATTTCTCATGATAAAGATAAGATTCCTCACCAGAACTCGTCGTAACGCCTCCTTCATATAAACATTTCATTTATTGAGCATACTTTTACTTATGTCCAATACAACACTCATACTAAGATTTCTAACAGCATCAAACATAAGAATACCTAAATTTCCCTAATCTAGTTAGCATAAGAATACCCTGCTTTCAAATCTAGGTAACATATATGCAGCATTATCAATATCGAAGCTATACAGCCTAATAACTTATGCATTTACTTTCGAATGATACCAACATTCGATATAACTACGTCTTAAAAACTTTGTATTTTCACACCTCATCTATATTCTTGCTATTCTTTATAAACTAACTTATACTAAAATGCTTTAGATGTCAATATAATCAACAAACATTTTCACAGAGGTTTCAAACAGGACCCTCACCAACATTCGTCATACCTTTTCCATTATTATTATTATTATTATTATTATTATTATTATTATTATTATTATTATTATTATTTATTATTATTATTATTATTATTTTTACCCGTATGAACTTATATATTAGACCCATCACACAATCCAAATCAAGAGCCGACATACTTTGCCCCAAAAGATAGTAAACTCCATATTTCTTCATATGCTAAATTCCCTTTAACCTACTTTTTACTGAATATTTTGCCGATCTCATGATAAAGACCGAATCCTCACCAGCACTCATCGTAACTCAAACCCCATATATACATTTCATTCACTGAACATACTTTTACATGGCCAATACAAACAGTCATACTAAGATTTCTAACAGAATCAAACATAAGAAAACCCAAATCCACCAATATCGAGGTTTGGAAAACTAATAACTTATTTATTTACCTTCGAATGATTTTCGACACTTATACCGTAATTACAGGAAATACACCAATATAGACAGTATGGTACATTAAACATTAGCATACATTACTCAGAAATTATATAATTATACTAATATACCAATAATTTCTATAAGTATAAGTGTCGATAATTGATTTCTACTAAAAATGCTTAAAATAGTTAATGATAGTAAATATACAGACAGTGATATATGTTAACCAGATTTGTGACATCTGAGTATTCTTATGTTTTATATGGAGAGAAACCCTAGTATTTTGAAAGGTTAAAAGGTATGTTTATACTACCTATAAAGTAAAAGTAAATAAAATATATTTTTAAATGATGGATAAGTTATGACGAGTGACGGTGAGGACTCGGTCTATATCTAGGGTGATCAGTGACATATGCCCAAAGAAGTCGATAAAGAGGATTTAGCATATGATGAAACGTGGGGTTTGCTATCTTTTAGTGATAAATATGTCAGCTCATGATATGGATCGTCGGCAATGAACTCTAATATATAAGACAAAAAGAAAACTAATAATAAATAATAATAATAATAATAATAATATAATAATAAATAAAAAAAAAAATAAAATCATAATTTTAAATAATAAAATAATAATAATAGTTTTTGTAATAATAATAATAAAATAATAATGAATAATAAAAAAATAATATAATAAAAAAATAATAATATAATAATAATAATAATAATAATAAATAATAATGATATAAAATAATAATAATAATAATAATAATATAAAAATAATAATAATATATAATAATATATAATAAATAATAATAATAATAATAATAATAATAATAATAATTAATAATAATAATAATAATAATATAAATTATTAATAATAAATAGTAAAAAAACTTGAGAATTAATAATAATAATAATAATCATAAGATAAAAAATAATAATAATAATAAATATAATAAATAATAATAGTAATAAAATAATAATAATAAAATAATAATAATAATAATAATAAAATAAAAATAATAATATATAATAAATATAAATAATAATAATAATAATAAGTCATTGATAATGCACGAGATGCTAGGGCTATGGAATTTCTACCAGTGTATGTGTATGTTTCTATTCATTAATGTCAAGAAAAAGTAAAAAGGTTTGGTGGTAGTTGCCTGGAAATTTAAAAGTGAAGTTGAATATAAACGTATAAGAAAGGTTGGGTTATGATGATTAACGGTGTTAACAATGGTTTTTATTAGGATGTGATTGCTTCCATCAATCAATTAAAAAAAAAGTTAAAAGGTCAGGTTTATCTCGTGTGGAAGGTAGTTTTATTGGGATGGAATTAACTTTAAATCAATCAATATCAAGAAAAAGGCAAAAGGTCAGTTTTAATTACAAGAAAGTGGTATTTAATAGGATGGGATTATGTTTCCATCAATCCATATTAGGCAAAAGGTAAAATGGTTCTCAAATATTTAATTGGCCTAGGAAATGTGGGCGGGGCTTAGCATTGTTTAATGTTTTATGATAATGTCCCCCGGTAATTGGATGAAAAGCATTAGTTTATGATTTGTAAGCGTAAACCTCAGATGGGTTCGATTGGTCTCTGTAGAATATTGCCGTAAGTAAAACTTTTATAATCTCATTGTGAAATTAAATATACATTACAGTGTTTACATTTGTTTTTCTTTTTTTATAAATTCATTGTTATTTTATACTTATTTTACTTTTTAAGTATATAAAATGCATTGTTCTATTT
>SEYY01006165.1:27500-34920 GCA_009176605.1 Armadillidium nasatum | reverse complement strand
ATATATATATATATATATATATATATATATATATATATATATATATATATATATATATATATATATATATATATATATATATATGTTATTAATATTTCTGGTCATTACTCAATATGGAGGCAAAAGAAGCAGTTGATAAATTCTATTTTAATGTTAGAGAGCCCTATAGTTATGGAGGTTTTTCTAAATTTGCCTCCCGGTTTCCGGATATTGATAAAAAAGAAATAAAATATTACTTAGAAGGTGAAGAAGCATTTACTTTGCATAAACCAGTACGTAAAAAATTTAAAACACGGAAAACTCTAGCCTATCATGTTGATAATATTTGGCAAATAGATTTAACAGATATGAATAAATATAAAGTATATAATGATGGTTTCCAATATATATTGTTCGTAATCGATGTTTTTTCCCGATTCTTATTCATGAAAGCATTAAAAGATAAAAAATCAAAGACTGTAGCTGAAGCAGTAAGAGATATTATAAAAGAGACTAACAGACGTCCATCTATCATACATTCTGATCAAGGTACAGAGTTTCTCGGGCCCGAGTTTCAAGAGCTTGTGTCTGATTATGACATGGGGTACTATAACACTTTTTCTCCTAATAAAGCGGCTATAGTAGAACGCGTGCAAAGAACTATAAAGGAAAGGATGCATAGATATTTTACTAAGATGAACACGTTTAAATATATTGATATTTTACAAGACTTGGCCTACTCTTACAATAGATCGTATCATAGAACAATTAAGAAAACACCTTTAGAGATGATTAAAACAAAACCTTCACCTGATCAACGGGATGTCCGTAAAATAAAAGACAATACAGGTATTAAAGTTGATGATTATGTAAGAGTATCAAGAACTGCAGGTAATTTCAGGAAGGGGTATGAAGCAGGATGGTCAAAAGAAGTTTTTAAAATAGATTCTATTAGAGAGTTTCCCAGAGATGGGTTAAAATTATATTACCTAAAGGATCTAGATGGTGAACAAATAAAAGGAGGGTTTTATAAACAAGAAGTACAAAAAATTAGGTTTGATGACAAGAGTAATTTATATAAAATTGAAAAAATATTAGGCTTTAAAGGTAAAGGAAAAAATAAACAGTATCTTGTGAAATGGATAGGGTTATCCTGATAAGTTTAACAGTTATATAAAAGCGAGTGATGTTAAAAAAATTTAACATTCTTAACTTTCATCATGGAGAGTGAAGATCACTTTTACCTAACGCTACCGTCCTCAGCTTCTATGGACTTACATCCTGACAATAAGATATCAGACTTTACTACTGAATTGCTGCAGAATGTTCAGCTTGAAAGGGAGAGGTATGAAGTTGGGATATGCGAAATGATTTTAGATGGGGATGTTGAAAATGTAACTTCAGAGTACTCAGCATTCATAATTTCTAGAAACACTAAATTTGTTAAAGAAGGTTTGAATATCAAGAACGTTGGGGGTTTAGGTGTGGCGAGTCGAGGGGATATTAATTTCTATTGGGAAGCGTTTTCGGTGGACAGAGGAAAATACAATTCTCTCGATGAGTTGTTTGGACATTTTAACACTAAATTTTTATCAAGCCGAATGTGTACTGATTTGTATTTTCATGTTAAAAAAGTACCTAACGTAAATTATGAAATCGTAACTTTAAAATCAATCATGCCAACCAATTTGAAAGATAAAAGGTTATTTAGTTTCCATCGTTGCCCATTGGATGCGTCATTGTATTTATATCCCTGATATATCTTTAGAAGATGTAAAAGCAAATAGATCCGTCAATCCAGCTCTACATTACAGGCCATATACGAGATATAGCCCTGCTGTTAAAGAGTATCTCGAACGCAGCGAAGCAAAGGCTGAAGCTAAAGACTCTATACAACTTCTATGTACCTCGTCAGATTTGTTAGAGACGCCTGGTGCAGCATATGTATATTCTGATATTGTTGAACACCAATACGTCGGGAATACAAAAGCACCCCTCTTAAGAGTTATTCATTTCCCACCTGGTCAGAAATTTCGTATCATTTCCTAGTGTACACTATTTACCAATGAGTAAATCTCAGTTTGGGTCAATTCGTGTATATATAAGAGACGTTGAAGGCAAAGCTTACCCATTCACTAACGGGACAGCGTTGTGTAAACTACACATAAGAAGAAAGAAGTCTCAATAATGGAACGACATATTTTTAGAGGCTCGAGAACACAGAGGGGTTATGGACTAGGAGGTTTCTTTACATCATTAATGCGACGTGCCATACCTTTATTTAAATCAGGAGGAAGATATTTAACCAGGAAAAGCGGCTAGAACAGGGTCTTCGTACATTTCAAGATGTTATGGCTGGGGCAGAGCCGCGTAATGCCTTAAAAAGACGTTTAGCTGAAACATCAGATGAAATGCTTGATGATATCAAACGTAAAATAAGGCGTAAAATGACTGGTGAAGGCATTAGACGTAGGGGTATGCGTAAAAAAAACAAAGAGACTTAACAAGAGTCAGAGGGTTGGTAAAAAAAGAAAAAATAATAAGAAGAAAAGGAAAACAAGTAAACCAAAAAAGAAAGCGTGTAATAGAAAAATAAAATATATATTTGAAATGTAAAATATGGCAACTGTTTACCTTAATATAGAGCTACATTTGTAAAAAATGTTCATTAATAGTCGACCCTTAACACCGCTAACATGCATTTCCTCCACCCCTCTAGCATCGATTGCTGTAAATCTGAATTAGATCTATTTACAGTGCTCCCTACTCAGACCAGTATTCTTGAGTCTAATTTTATAAGTATTAACCCTGTGAATTCTGTTACAAATGCCGACGTCCCTGTGGAGTTTCACATCCCAGGTAATTCTGAACATTACCTGGATCCCAGTAATATTTTCCTTTATTTAAAAGTGAAATTAGTAAACGAAGATGGATCAGATCTTTCGGATAATGATCATATTGTGTATCCCACCATCGAATTTTTTATACAGCTGTTTCAATCAACTTGAAGTTTTTTTAAACGAAGTATCTCTAGGGTCCTCTGCTGCAAATTACCCTTATCGGACATTTATAGAAACTTTATTGAATTTCTCTGAAGATGCAAAGTACTCCCATCTCCAATCAACAGGGTTTTATAGCTTAAAAGATGAATCTAAAATAGTGGATGCTATCAGTAAAAGAAGCTCTAAAGTACATGATTTTTATGGTAGACTGAACGGTGATATTTTCTCACAGGACAGATTATTACTTCCAGCTGTTGACGTACGTGTAAGATTAAGCAGGTCTGCAGCGCCTTTTGCTTTAAATGTTCATAGTAAACCTACAGCTGCAACGCAAGCCCCCACCCCAATTTTCCAAATTCAAGATGCGTATCTTTACGTCAGAAAGGTAAAACTATCGGCCCAGAGACATATGGAGATTGAAAAATCATTAATTACAAGTACTGCTAAATATCCTGTACGACGGGTAGAAACTAAAATATTTAATTTTGCAACTGGTTTGACGACGATAAACATCAGCAATGTAGTCATGGGCCAGCTCCCTCAAAAGTTAATCGTGGGTATGGTTGAACATGCAGCCTTTGCCGGAAATTACAAAAAGAACCCATATAAAATAGCACCTTTTGGGCTTCGTGAACTCAGTTTACATGTAAATGGTCAACCATTTGGTAGACCTTATAAAACTCTCTATAACAACGGAGAAGGATTATGCGCTAGAGCATTCTATGATTTGATCGCCAACACTGTATCATGCTCGGATATAGGTACAGGAATTAACAAGGCAGATTTCTCAACCAATACTAACTTATATGCATTTGATTTAACAGCAGACTTAACTGGAAATGCAGGTTCTCACCTTAATGTTGTAAAGCATGGAACAATGGGAATAACATTTACATTTGAAAAGCCTTTGTCAACTGCTATTTCAATTATTGTGTATATGGAACACCAGCACTTGATAGAAATTGACAGAGTACGTAACATTTTACTATCTTATTAAAAAATATGGATGAAGATGAAATACGTAGCCTATTGAAACATGAAAAACGGTTTAAAGGGGTGTTCGCTATTGATGAAATATCTGATATAATTCTGGATAAAGATACTGGTATTATTGTAAACACTTCAGAAAGAACGAAAGCCTATGGACATTGGCTTTTATTATTCCGTACGAAGCATGACGAATTTATTTATATTGACAGTTTAAATTTAAACTTGTTTTTATATAATAATAATTATTTGAAAATATTTTTTAAAAATAATAATGTAAATAGTATAAAATCTTTATGCTATCCTATACAACCTGTATACTCTAAAACTTGCGGATTGTATGTCCTATATTTTTTATGTCATTTGTTAGCTCATATTGATTTGACTGTTATAATATCACATTTTGATTGTAAAAATTTATTTAATAATGATGCACTTAGTTTCTAATTATATAAAAAAGAAATTGAAATAAATGTATTCCTAGATATATATATATATATATATATATATATATATATATATATATATATATATATATATATATATATATATATATATAAATAATAAAATAAAATGTAAACTTTTATGAATAAAATGTAATAAATCTACTTTTCATAACCTATATGTGTGTGTGTGTGTGTGTGTGTGTGTGTGTGTGTGTGTGTGTGTGTATCCTTATAGGAGCCCTATGGTTAGCTCCCTCTAATATCGCATTCACTAATACTATTACTATAAAATGTACGCTTAATAGCAAATGAAAGGGGGGGGGTTGAGCTAGGGGCTGGACTCTTGTGATATCATATATATATATATATATATATATATATATATATATATATATATATATATATATATATATATATATATATATATATATATATATATATATATATATATATATATATATATATATATATATATATATATATATATATATATATATATATATATATATATATATATATATATATATATATATATATATATATATATATATATATATATATACAACCTGTATACTTACGAAAATAATAAGACTTTTCTAATTCTTGAATTGTTGTTTTCTTTCTCGGTATGATTTTCTCCACGTTTCACAAAGTAATGACTGAAATAAGAATTCGAGAGCTCCTTTTATAGGTATGAATTTTTATTTTTTTTTTCTTTAGAAACGCTTTCCCACGATTTAAGCCGAACACCTGATTAGCCTCCGGGGAACAGGTGTTGTTTACATTTTAACTTATACTATTTTTGAGAAGTAGAATTGGTGTTACCAAGTTGAAGGAAAACCAATTAATTATGTTCTTCATTAAAAGAAGTGACATTTTCAAACTTTTATAACAATAGAAATAAGTATTTTTAGCTTACGTACAATGAAGAAAGAACAGGTCATTTTCTTTTGTTAAACCACCTGATTAGCCTCAGGACAAACACCTGGCGGTTAGGCTTAACTTAGGCCTAAATTAAGGTTGAACACCTGATTAGCCTTAGGGCAAACATCTGGCGGTTAGGCTTAACTTAGGCCTAAAAAACGGTTGAACACCTGATTAGCCTCAGGGTAAACACCTGGTGGTTAGGGTTATTTTGTTTTCCTCGCTCTGATCAATATTAGAATTCATCATCAGTTGTGAAGCAGTCGCTGAACCGTAAACATGGTCTCTACACTTAGAGACCATGGTCTCAACCGAATAGAAGTCTATGTTTTTTAAAAACTAATTAAAATGACATAATAATAAAGATGATGATGAATATAAATACAAAAAACAAAAGAAAAATAATAATAATAATAATACCCCTGGCGGGTTTCCGGTTGGCGGATTTTTTTTAACACGCGGGCGGGCGCGGGCGGGCGCGGGACGGGCGGGCGCGGCGCGACGAACCCCCCCAAAGGATGGTGACGCGGGTGACAAGATATATATATATATATATATATATATATATATTTATATTATTTATATATATATATATATATATATATATATATTTAATTTATTTATTTATTTTTTTATTAATTAAATTTTTTTAATTAATTAATTAATTTTTTTAATTAATTAATTTTTTTTTTAATTAAATTTTTTTTTAATTAATTTTTTTTGCAACATGCTGCATGCAATTGCATTTGCATTTGCATGCATATTGCAATATTATTATATATATTATATATATATATATAATATATATATATATATATATATATATATATATATATATATATATATATATATATATATATATATATATATATATATATATATATATATATCTTATAATATATACATTACATTTAAACTTTAATTATAATTATATAATAAAAATAATAATAAATAAAGTATTAATATATATATATATATATATATATATATATATATATATATATATATATATATATATTATATATATATATATATATATATATATATATATATATATATAAATAATATATAATATATATATATATATATATATATATATATTATATTTATATATTTCTTCAAGCTAATCAAATGCGCCTATACCCCCCCCCCCAAAAAAAAAAAGGTTGTCTGCCCTTTGACCTTACCAAAAAATGTTGTCAACGTTTTGGACAAGTGAAAAAATTTGGTTAATGACGTGTCGGCCCTTTGACCTGTCGACTATTTTCCCTGTCGACCGTTTCGGGTAATCCCGAATCAAAGGCTACAGGAGTCGACCAACTGTGTGGAAATGCACTTCTTTAAGTAAGAGAGAGATTGAATCCCAAGTTAAACACGTAGGACAAGGTAATGAATTTCAAAGAAGAGAATTGAACGGATTAAAAAAGGGAGTATTATTGCGAAAAGAATATTTAGTTATATGTTACAGTTAATTAGGGAAAATTCGTAGCTCTTTTTATTACGAATGGACGACTGATATGTCATCCTGTCAAGAAACAGCTACGTTGATAAGTTTAAATATTTTTAAGCAATTAGAGAGTAAAAGAACTGTTGTAAGTATTTGTCTTTAAATTAGTTCTTGTTCAGAAAAAAAGGTAGAATTTGAGCTGATCCCAAATGGAGAAATGTGTTTGGTTTTATGGTGGATGAGAAAACATATTTTGAGCGATATGTATTTTCCTCAACCTTTTAGGATTTTTAACTTTTTGGGAAACCTCCACAGCAACCCTTTTCAGAGTAGTTTTCATAACAGTGTTTCGATTTTAATAATTACGTCCAAAATTCTTTATTTTGTCAAAAGAGGCGAGGCGAAAAAGAGACTGTGGGAAACAGGAAAGTCGTGAGATATTTAAAAAAAAAAGCGAGAGACAGAGAGTGAAAGAGAGGGAGAGGGCTGAAAGAGAGAGAGAGAGAGAGAGAGAGAGAGAGAGAGAGAGAGAGAGAGAGAGAGAGAGACCTGAAATAAGTTTTATAAAGAAATAAATTCCGAAAGTTATTTTTTAAACCTACTGTGTAAAATGGAATTAGTAAGGAAAAGATTAG
>SEYY01006165.1:17500-20000 GCA_009176605.1 Armadillidium nasatum | reverse complement strand
GCTTATACTTGTGCTATCTAATTGCTGAATTAGAATGTCTCACATTTCTCTAAAAAGATCTGCGTTTTAACATTAGGGATGGAGCGATACCAAAATATTTCCCGATACCGATACCGATACTACTAATCTTATACCACCCCATACCGATACCGATACCTATAATTTTGCAGATACCAAATTTTTTTTTTTACTTAACTCATGAAGGTCAAAGCAAGATTGAAAATATTAAATCATCAGAACATTTAGGCTTTATGTTATCTGTAATACCTAGTTATTTGGTAGTCACATTGTTAAATAAAACTATTAATAGGAAATTTAGGGTTTTGGTACCACAACCAAGAATTTGCATCCTACTTGCCCTTGTGCATGGTCTGTTTTCTTCATTAAAAAATATACAGTAGGACCTATACTACTGAATATAATACTAATAATACTAATGATAATAATAATAATAATAATGATAATAATAATAATAATGATAATAATAATAATAATAACAATAATACTAATAATAATAATAATAATGATAATAATAATAATAATAATAATAATAATAATAATAATAATAATAATAATAATAATAATAATAATAATAATAATAATAATAATAATAATAATAATAATAATAATAATAATAATAATAATAAAAATGAAGTGACTGTACAGTTCTCTGAAAAGGGGCTACTATGGGGTTCACATTTTTTCAAATAATAATAATAATAATAATAATAATAATAATAATAATAATAATAATAATAATAATAATAATAATAAAACATAGAAAAGTATAATTTCATAAATCTGAAACTCTCGAATAAATCGTACGCCTGAGGTTTAGCATTTAATATCCAACTTTAAAAATGGTCTAGAAATAAACATTACAAGGAGATCTGAGAAATTGAAATCAACCCAGATATATAAACGAACATTTGATATTCCTATAAAGAGTTTTCAGCTAAGGACTTGATATTAAATTTTGAATGCTCCTTAGACCTTCTCCAAACCTCTTTGAAGTAATAATATGTAAGAGATATAATGTGATATTTTCTAACAAAGATCACGAGAAATGAAACACCAAGAGTATTGAAGACAGCCAAAGGTTTGTGTTTTGTATTTTTGTAAATATTATCATAGTGTGTAAGATTTTTCCCGAGTATAAAGATGAAGGAATTAATTAGTTTTTGAGACTTTGAAAACTACCATATTTTCTCTGTCACAGTTAGAAAATGGAGAAGGACCAGAGTATTTGAACCAAGGCTATGATTTAAAATGAAATAAGGGAACGTTGAGAAATAAAGGAAATTTCTTTTTTTATAAGAAAATTTTTCTGTAGTTTCACCTACTTTTTTTTTTTAAGAAATAAATTCGGTGTAATAACACGGTAAAGTAACTTGGCAATAAAAATAATTTTTTAATGAAAAATTTTAAAATAGATAATAATAATAATAATAATAATAATAATAATAATAATAATAATAATAATAATAATAATAATAATAATAATAATAATAATAATAATAATAATAATAATAATAATAATAATAATAATAATAATAATATATAATAATAATAATAATAATAATAATAATAATAATAATAATAATAATAATAATAATAATAATAATAATATATATATATATATATATATATATATATATATATATATATATATATATATATTATATATATATAATATATATATATATATATATATATATATATATATATATATATATATATATATATATATATATATATATATATATATATATATATATATATATATATATATATATATATATATATATATATATATATATATATATTATATATATATATATATATATATATATATATATATATATATATATATATATATATATATATATATATATATATATATATATATATATATATATATATATATATATATATATATATATATATATATATATATATATATATATATATATATATATATATATATATATATATATATATATATATATATATATATATATATATATATATATATATATATATATATATATATATATATATTATAATAATTATTCTTACCTTTAAATATTATAATTCAAAATTTGAATGTTTCAAATGAAAGAGGAAATGTGCATCAAACCACTACCAACTAAGACAAGCTAACTAATGACAAAATTAAATTTTTTTTTACTTCAAAATCACAACTATACATGAACCATGGGAATAAATGCTTATCATTTCTGCCTTCTTTTATGGTACCATATATTTATATACTTTCTGTACACGATTTGGAAGCAAAAGATATTTTATTTGTGCAAACAAAAGTTATTTATTCAGGTAAAAAAGGTTTGACCTGACCGCATATTTTATTCCTAATTTGAAATTTATATTTTATTCAAATAATGTTAGTTATTTTTCTTTATAAACATTAGCAAACACACCCACCATATATAATATATATATATATATATATATATATATATATATATATATATATATA
>SEYY01006165.1:2500-12500 GCA_009176605.1 Armadillidium nasatum | reverse complement strand
ATATATATATATATATATATATATATATATATATATATATATATATATATATATTTTTTTTTTTTTTTTTTTTTTTTATTTCTCCTCTGGTGGGCAAAGGCCAGAGGCCTACCATTGTTCCACCAGAGTTGGGAGGAAAGTCGGAAACAAGGTCAAATTAAAGGCCGACATGACCTGATACACGGCGTTTAAAGGTGCTTAAGTCATAGGTAGTTGGGAAAATAGATGAAGGAAGTGTGTTCCAGACTTTACCAGTAGAGTAAATGTAAGATTGAGCATAGAGGTTAAGTCTGGGGTCAGAGAGTTGGACAGAGAAAGGATGAGACTGTGTAGAAAGACGAGTCGCACGAGCCCTTCTTAATGGAGGAGGTATGCGACGAGAGAGTTCAGAAGAGCAGTGTCCATTGTAATAGCGATAGTAGAGAGAGAGTGACGCAACATTTCGACGGGCAGAAAGAGATTGGAGAGAATTAGTGAGAGCAGGAGAATTGATAAGGCGAAAAGCTCTAGACTCCACCTTTTCCAGGAGAGCTGTGTGTGTGGAACCACCCCAGATGTGTGACGCATACTCCATACAGGGGCGAACAACACCCCTATACAGAGCAAGCAACTGGGGTGGTGTGAAGAAATACTGAAGGCGCCTCAGAACACCCAACCTCTTAGAAGCTTGTTTAGAAAGAGAGGTAATGTGATCTTTCCAAGAAAGATCACGAGAAAAAGAAACACCGAGAATATTAAGGAGAGATGAAGGTTTGAGTTGCGTGTTTTCGAAGAAGATATCGTAGTTGTGTGGAAGATTGTGTCGAGTAGAGAGATGGAGGAATTGAGTTTTTGAGGCATTGAAAACGACCATGTTTTCTTTGCCCCAATTGAAATGAGAGATAGATCAGAGGTTAGTTGCTCCAAGGCCACCCTCCTTGCCTCTATTAACTGTTGCTGGGAGGGCGTCTTTCAAATTGAAAAGAGTAATGAAGGGTGGAGTCATCAGCATAGGAGTGGATAGGAGATGAAGTAATAGAGAGAAGGTCATTAATGAAAAACAGAAAAAGTGTTGGGGATAGGACAGATCCTTGAGGAACACCACTATTAATAGATTTATAGGATGAACGGTGGCCGTCTACAACAGCTGCTATAGAACGACCGGAAAGGAAATCAGAGAGAAGGTCACAGAGAGAAGGATAGATTCCGAAAGAGGGAAGTTTGGAAATCAAAGCTTTGTGCCAGACTCTATCGAAAGCTTTCGATATGTCCAGCGCGACAGCAAAAGATTCACCGAAATGCCGAAGAGCGGAGGACCAAGAGTCAGAGAGAAGGGAAAGAAGATCACCAGTAGAGCGTTTCTTTTACGAAAGCCATACTGGCGATCTGAGATAAGATTAGAAGAATTGAGATGTTTCCAAATCTTCCTGTTAAGGATAGATTCGAAAACTTTAGAAAGAACGGAGGTTAAAGAAATAGGACGATAGTTAGAGGGCTGAGAGGGGTCCCCCTTCTTCGGCACAGGCTGAATGAGCGCACGTTTCCAGCAAGAAGGGAAGGTTGAAGTAGAAAGACAAGACGAAATAGTTTACCAAGGCAGGGTGCAAGCTCGGAAGCACAAGTTTTGAGAACCACAGGAGGGATACCATCAGGACCGTACGCCTTCTTAGTGTTAAGCTCAGAGAGAGCAGAAGTGACGTCTTTAGAAGAAATTACAATTTTAGGCATAAATGAGTTAGAGGGGGTTGAAGGAGTAGGAACAGCTCCGGAATCGTCTAAGGTTGAATTTAAGGCAAAAGTTTGAGCAAAGAGTTCAGCTTTAGAGGAAGGCAAAACGGCAGTTGTACCGATCAGAAGATACTAGAGGAGGGAAAGAGGAAGAAGCAAAGTTAGAGTTGACATTTTTTGCAAAATGCCAGAAAGGGCGAGAGGAAGAGGAGCCAGAAAGATTATTGCATTTGCGACGGAGAAAAGAGTTTTTAGTATATATATATATATATATATATATATATATATATATATATAATATATATATATATAATATATATATATATATATATATATATATATATTATATATTATATATATATAGTGATTAACATCATAATATCACTTTTAATGTTGTAGTCACTCGTTATATAATAAAATTAAATTGCGTTAATCTTATTTCGTAACTTTTTAAAATTTTTCAAGTGCTAAAGGTTTCATGTTACATAAAAAAGTTACAATTAATATTGTTAAATTAACGTTAATGAGAATTAAGTTAGTCTCATTAATACTCCTTGTTAACCTGTCAGCTCTCTCGAACGATCGAATGAGACATGAGTTTCTTTCAAGGCAAAGTTGGTGGCTTGCTGCCTATCCCAAAAAAACTTTTTAATGTTACCACCTTAGTCTTATATATATTTATGTGTCGAAAATAAACGTGCATAAGATCATCAAGAAGACGATTATTTACCATGGATGAATATCGGCAACGTTTCCCACAAATACCTGTCGGAAAACGCAAAATTTTCGCCACGATTTTATTTACTGACCAAGCTGCAAGTTTCAGAGATGACATCGTTAATTTTCATAACAATTTAGTGGTAATGTTTGTGTTGGTATTATCGGAAGACATTTTAATCGTTTAATTTTTTCTCTCAGGAAGATTTACAAATGTTCACTTCTTAGAGAGTTAATTGTATGGACTGTTGAAAGAATTTCTA
The DNA here is from genome assembly GCA_009176605.1 of Armadillidium nasatum. Taxonomy (NCBI): domain Eukaryota; kingdom Metazoa; phylum Arthropoda; class Malacostraca; order Isopoda; family Armadillidiidae; genus Armadillidium; species Armadillidium nasatum. Next base: position 9,813 of record SEYY01006165.1, on the reverse strand, counting down.
ATCACTTGACACAGTGTGATACAAGTGGTTTATGCATGACAGTGAACGTTCATATTTTAACCAAGTTGATTTCATGATAATTAGATAGGTCTTGTTGAACTTATGAAGCTGTCCTGCACTATCTTCATATCTAATTCTGTTCAATTTGGGGTTACTTGAAATGAATTGTTTCTACAGCACTTATTCCTTAGGTTTAATTCTTCCTCAGCGCATACAAGACGTCTGCCAGCAATTCCGATATACACCTGGTATTTTGGAAAGAATGCTCAGTTCAATAACATGATTATTGGAAGCCTGTATTAAAGCAGAAGAGAGTGGTTATTTTGAGCACTTTCAATAAGGATTGTGTAGCACCGAAGTGGCTTGTTAGCAAAAAAGTAGTATTTTGGAAATGTTTTGAACACAAATTTTTAATTAGAGATTTTTTAACTACCGCTTTTCTAGGAGGAGGCATAAATATAAAATAAATAAAAACCCACCCAATGCCAGCCAGACGGAGGCCTTAAAAAGAGGAAGATTAAAGGCAGCAGGAAAAACAGATGATGACTGAGAGATGCACACAACAGAAGTGTCTGAAAAGAAAGAGGCACCCTAACGGACAGGCTTGGGGTTCATTCTATTCACACAAATTTCATGCGAAAGCATGACACACCTTGTGCAGAGAGAGTGAGGGAATGGTGGTGGAATGCGAGATGTCAATTCCCTTGAACAATTTCCGTTACATTTTCATTTCCCTTCTTATTAGTCTACTGTTTTCTTCTATAATTCACTATAGAATGTATCTTTTGCCATAAAACCTTCATTTTATCGGCACGGTTTTAAGTCTAACTTAAAACATTAAAATTTAAAGCTATCAATATGTTTATATAAACGCCAGCACCAAGTATCATGTATGGTTTGTAGGAAATAATTCTCTCTCTCTCTCTCTCTCTCTCTCTCTCTCTCTCTCTCTCTCTTCTCTCTCTTTCTTATATATATATATATATATATATATATATATATATATATATATATATATATATATATATATATATATATATATATATATATATATATATATATATATATATATATATATTTCAATAATTACCATAAATTTCTACACCTATGAGTACAAAGTATTTGTTCTAAAATAGTTAAAAACATAAAACAATAAAATGGAAACAATTAATTAAAAACCAGAAAAACAAAATGATAAAAAGTAACAAAGCTTTCGATCCCACCCCCTGGGACCCTTTATTCAAGGAAATCAGAAAATAAATATATATATATATATATATATATATATATATATATATATATATATATATATATATATATATATATATATATATATATATATATATATATATATATAATATATTAAGGTAGAGTATAGCGCTTTATGTCTTTTCAACTCTTTAACTCTAACTAGCTCTCTGAAGTCTCATTCCATCTTTTGAATTGTTGAGTCACTCTCTCTCTGTACTATTGCTATTACAACGGACACTGCTCTCCAGAACTCTCCCGTCGTATACCTCCTCCATAGAGAAGGGACTCAAGAATCACGCGTTTCTACACACTCATCCTTTCTCTGTCCAACTCTATGACCCAAGACGTAGCCACTTTGTTCAATCTTTTATGTACTCTTCAGGTAAAATCTGAAATCACATTCCCTTTATCTATTTGTCCAACTTCCCTTGACCTGCACGCCTTCAAGCACTGTGTATCTGGACATGTTGTCCTTTAATTGAACTTGGCGCAGCTAACCTTTGATATTTCTCAAATTTCAATTGATGCCGAAAAAACATGCTCTTTTTCAATGCTCAAAAACTCAAATCTTCAATCTCTTTACTCACACTCCATATATTTTTATATATTAAACCCTCACCTGTTCATAAAATTTTCGGTGTTTCTTTTCCTAGTGATATTTCTTGGAAATGTTACATTATTTTTCTTTCTAAAGAAGCTTCTAAAATGTTGGGAGTTTTGAGGCGACTTACTAAATTTTTTTACGCCACTTCAATTGCTTGATCATTATTGGAGAGTTGTTCGCTCCGATATGGAGTACGCCTTACATACATCTGTGGTAGTTTCACTTCATAGACCTCTTTTGGAAAAGGTGGAGTCTAGAGCTTTACTCCTTATTAACTCTTTTTTTTTCCCAATTGAATTGTTACATCACTCCATACTATCGCTATTACAATGGGCGCTGTTCTTCTGAACTCTCCCGTCTCATACTTCTCCATTAAGAAGGGCTCGTGCGACACGTCTTATTGCACAGTCTCATCCTTTCTTTCTTCCGGCTCTCTATCCTTAGACTTAACCACAATCCCTAACTGCAATTCAACTGATAAAGTCTGGAACACACTCCCTTTATCTGTTTACCAACTTCCTTTGACTTCCACACCTTCAAACGCCGTATGTTGGGACATTTCGACTTTAAACTTGACCAGGATTCCGATGTTTCCCCCAACTCTGGTAGAGGTTTGTAGGCCTATGGCCTTTGCCCACCAAAGATGATATATATATATATATATATATATATATATATATATATATATATATATATATATATATATATATATATATATATATATATATATATATATATATATATATATATATATATATATATATATATATATATATATATATATATATATATATATATATATATATATATATATATATATATATATAATATATATATATATATATATATATATATATATATATATATATATATATATATATATATATATATATATATATATATATATATATATATATATATATATATATATATATATATATATATATATATATATATATATATATATATATATATATATATATATATATATATATATATATATATATATATATATATATATATATATATATATATATATATATATATATATATATATATATATATATATATATATATATATATATATATATATATATATATATATATATATATATAAATATATATAGATATATATATATATATATATATATATATATATATATATATATATATATATATATATATATATAATATATGAAAAGAAGAAAAAAAAAAAGAGGAAAAAATTCTGAAGGTTTAAAAATATTCAAGGGTCATTAAACAAGACTTTGAAGATTTTGTTTTATGAGAAGAATGCTTTTTAATTAAAGGAAATATTAGAAACTGCTTTCAAATTATTTTTAAACATTAAAATATATTCATTTTTTTATATCATCTGAAGAGGTAGAACGCAATTTCGTTCTTTTCCGTTCCTTTTAATGAATTTGAATGAAACCCCGCCCCCGCAACCCCCTAAAAAAATGCTTAGTAATCACTGTAGAAATTAAAAATGATTGACATAAAATTCTGTTAATAGCGAAGTTGAATTTATTGAAAGAAAGATCTCCTGAAGATCGCGATCTTCGTCGGTTTGTTAAGGCGAAGGAGAATATCACTCTTTCTGATTTAATTATATTCAGTAAAAGATTGCTTTAAATTATAACAATTATTATTTTTGCTATCTTACAGGCATGCTATATATATATATATATATATATATATATATATATATATATATATATATATATATATATATATATATATATATATATATATATATATATATATATATATATATATATATATATATATATATATATATATATATATATATATATATATATATATATATATATATATATATATATATATATATATATATATATATATATATATATATATATAATATATATATATATATATATATATATTGGGATAATATTCGAATTTTTTTTAAGGAATTCGGATATTCGAGAATTTCATAATTGACTGGATTCGGATTCGAAGGTTGAAGAATTCACGGATATATATATATATATATATATATATATATATATATATATATATATATATATATAGTATATATATATTATATATATATATATATATATATATATATATATATATATATATATATATATATATATATATATATATATATATATATATATATATATATATATATATATATATATATATATATATATATATATATATATATATATATATATATATATATATATATATATATATATATATAATAAATATAAAAAAATAAAAAAAAAAAAAAAAAAAAAAAAAAAAAAAAAAAAAAAAAAAAAAAAAAAAAAAAAAAAAAAAAAAAAAAAAAAAAAAAAAAAAAAAAAAACGAAAAAAAGACAAAGAGAACAAAAAAACATTCAAAATTTAATGAACAGTTAAAGGATTGCATTTTAAGCTTAAATAACCTGAATGGTTAAGTTTATCACATTTTAAAAGTGAAAAAGATGCTAACTTAACATCCATTAAAATTGGGTGACTTACATTTAAGCTAAGAATCTTATTCCCCGTCACATATTTTCCAAATATTATTAAAGCCTCTCTATGACAATATGAAAATCTTATTCCCCGAGACATATTTTTCAAATATTATTAAAGTCTCTCTATGACAACAGAAAAATCTTATTCTCAGAGACATTTTTTAAATATTATTAAAGCCTCTCTATGACAATATGAAAATCTTAAATCCCTGGACATATTTTTCAAATATTATTAAAGCCTCTCAATGACAAAATGAAAATCTTATTCCCCGAGACATATTTTTCCAATATTATTAAAGCCTCTCTATGACAATATGAAAATCTTATATCCCTAGACATATTTTTCAAATATTATTAAAGTCTCTCATGGACAATATGAAAATAAAAATCTTATTCCCCGAGACATATTTTTCAAATATTTTTAAAGCCTCTCTATGACAGTATAAAAATCTTATTCCCCGAGACATTTTTCAAATATTATTAAAGCCTATCTATGACAATTTAAAAATCATATTCCCCGAGACATATTTTTGAAATATTGTATTATTAAAGCCTTTCTATGGTAATATAGAAATCTTATTCCCCGAGACATATTTTTCAAATATTTTTAAACCCTCTCTATGACAGTATAAAAATCTTACTCCCCGAGACATATTTTTCAAATATTATTAAAGCCTCTCTATGACAATATGAAAATCTTATTCCCCGAGAAATATTTTTGAAAAATTATTAAAGCATCTCCATGAAAATATGAAAATCTTATTCCCCGAGACATATTTTCAAATGTTATTAAAGCCTCCCTATGACAATATAAAAATGTTATTCCCCGAGACATATTTTGAAATATTATTAAAAATCTTATTCCCCGAGACATATTTTTGAAATATTATTAAAGCCTTCTCTCTGACAATATGAAATTACTATAAAAAAGGAAAATTTTATTATAAAAGTTTTTTTTTTATAGTTGGAGAATAATGAGAATTTTTTTCCTTTTCTATTTCAGTTTTCATAATCCTTTCTTTTCTTTCTTTTTTTCAACTCTCTTTTTTGAGGCTAAGAATTGTCCTTGGGGGAAAGTAAGATAATTACCCTCACGTAGCGAGGAAATTTGAAGAACTTTTTATGATTAAAGAGTAATTAAAGACCCGAAAATAAAGATTAATAGATATAAGTTAGTGTTGGATCACTTCATTACGCAACTTTTTAATTAAATAGAATTACAGGAAAACACACACATATACATATTATATATATATATATTATATATATATATATATATATATATATATATATATATATATATATATATATATATATATATATATATATATATATATATATATATATATATATATATATATATATATATATATATATATATATATATATATATATATATATATATATATATATATATATATATATATATATATATATATATATATATATATATATATATATATATATAATATAATAATAATAATAATAATAATAATAATAATAATAATAATAATAATAATAATAATAATAATAATAATAATAATAATAATAATAAGCACCATATAATTAATTAATAGATGTAAGGAAAAATCTAACAAAGGAACATAAAGAAATATTTTTCCTTCGGGAATCGAAGAAGCTCTTCCGTGTCCGAGAACCATTATATTAATTAACAAATTTTACCGCTAGGTAAAAATGTTCTTTCCTGGATCTTATGATTTATTTAAATTAATAATACACTGCAAAAAAATTGTCATAACGAATCGTTGGGACAAGTGGCAAAAATGTCACAGCAAAATTTTCAATAGAGAAAAGACATGTTAAGCATAAATGTGTCGCTTCACCGATTTATTTTCTAATAAAAAAAAAATATTCAAAAAAAATTTGCTTTGACATTTTTACCACTTGTCCAAACGATTCGTTAGGACCTTTTTTTCAGTGTACTGTAGGATGCGCAAATTAATATTTGTAAAGTAAACGATGATCCAGAACTATAAAAAGAATGAAATTTGTTATCTAAATTGATCAAACTATTGCGCAGTATTAGTTTAGGTTAGGTTAGGCTACGTTAGGTTAGGCTAGGTTAGGTTAGGTTAGGTTAGCCTAGGTTAGGTTAAGTTAGGTTAGGTTGGCACTGTTTTAAATTTTACATCTAATTTGTTTCATTTATATCTTAAAAAGAATAATTTTTATTATATATTTGAAGCAATTTATGCAATGAACCTTCCTTCATTACTGAGAACGAGAATTAGTACACTGCAATGATTGTCCTAACGAATCGTTGGGACAATGGCAGAAATGTCACGGTAAAATTTTCATTTGAGAAAGGATATTTTATTCATTAGAAAGTAGCTTCACCATTTTATTTTCTAAGAAAAAAAAATGTGACATTTTTGCTAACTGTCCCAACGATTCGTTAGGACAATTTTTCCAATGTACTGATATATGGAAAATACTGATAACTTGGAACTCAGAAAATCCCATTGGATAAATTTAAATTTTTAAACTCTCTTGTATTTTCTTATATTTCCTTAATTATCTAATTAATTATTAATTAATTAATTATAATTAATTAAATAGTTAAAAATATATTCATTACTCATGGCTCTTGGGTATGGTGTGAAGCTAACCAGTAGACTTATACCCATGTGCCGTGTATTTATATTATATATTTATAAAAGATTGCATAATAATAATAAATTAATAATAATAAATAAATAATAATATATATAATAATAATAAAATAATAATAAATAATAAATAATAATAATAATAATAATAATAATAATAATAATAATAATAATAATAATAATAATAATAATATAATAATAATAATAATAATAATAATAATAATAATAATAATAATAATAATAATAATAATAATAATAATTATTATTATTATTATATATTATTATTATTATTATTATTATTATTATTATTATTATTATTATTATTATTAT
>SEYY01006164.1:12500-17500 GCA_009176605.1 Armadillidium nasatum | reverse complement strand
GTATGATAATTGCATTATAAAATATTTTAAATACTAACACAATTAGGTGTATAATATAAAGTTTAGTAATGAAATCCAATTAACAAAAAACACGTCACTGATTTTTTGCACATTAAGCTTCTTTGACGAAACTATCTTGAATTATCCACACCCTGTTGAAAAAAACTGAAATATCTAAACTAGTTTCGATATCTTTTTCCCTAAAGTTCTTTTGAAATAGTTTTTGAAACAACATATTCAAGTGTTATCAATGGTAAATAGAGCTAAGTGGCACAAATGATATTTAAGTGTAGAAGTCCCAACTATGAAAAAAATTAGTAAAGCGACAAATTATATGTTAGGCATCTACAATTAATTATCATTACATTACAGAGTAATACAGAAAGGAAAATTTAAAAAAAAAAAAAAAAAAAAAAAAAAAAAGAACATCAAAAAAATTAGTCGTTACATCTGATTTTAAATTGAATACGAATACTCTGCTGCTAATATACAAGAACCGAATTATTATACGTATGAAAGATTTTTTAGTAATCATATCTTTGGATGTTTGATTCCCAATGAAAGATAAAATATTTATATAATCTAATAATTTGAATAAACTTGTATAATCTAATTCTAAATGTAATATCTTTAATCATGGAGATAATCAATAAATGTAAAAATAAATATTTTTTTGTTTGGACAAAGACAAATGTTAATTTAAAATTAACATACATATTTTATACCCTTACCTCGTTAATGCTGGTAAGTTTAAGAGAGTACAAAACTGGAAGAATAAAATAAAATGAAAAAATAATTGCTAATGAACAACCCAATGCAAGTGTGCTTATCTGCAATCCATTAGCGTAAACCTCTCCAGAGTAGCCTAAAATGGAAATAAATTTGTAGACAAAAAAAAATTTTTCAATAAGAATTTAAAGATAAGCAAATGAAGCTTAAGGCTTGAATAATAAGTCTACTTGAGAACATACTTTTAATCCTCTTTAATAGTTTGAATTTAAAATATGCTACTACTACTACTACTACTACTACTACTACTACTAATAATAATAATAATAATAATAATAATAATAATAATAATAATAATAATAATAATAATTCAAATTCAAACTCAAAATTTTTTATTCCTTGAACGTACACTGTAATTTACAAAATGCAGTAGGTCCTATGCTACTAATTATACTAATGCTAATATTAATAACGACAATAATACGATGAAAACAACAATGGTAATAGTAATCAAGTGACTGTACAGTTCTCAGAAAAGGGATTTCTAAGGGGATACACAGTGGTTTCCATTGAGCCCCAAGGTTTAGTAGTTTAAATAAGTTATTTAATTTTATTATTAAAAGTAAATACTAAAATGGTGCATTTAACAAAACGGGGGATAAAGAACATGCTAATTAATACAATTATCTTATAAAATTAAAAATAATGAAAATAGTAGTAACATTATTAATTTTAATATCAATAATATTAAGATAAATAATATAAGTAATAGCGATGGGAAAAAGAAGATATTCGCAAGTACGAAAATGATCGAAGTATTATAATAATAATCATAATAATTGTGGTAAGTACTAATACTATTATCAACTATAAAAAAATTAACGATGATGATAATAATGTTTGTATTAGCAACGTAATGAGGCTTTTATACTGATTTCAAAGCTAATTTACATTTGAGAGTATTAATAGTAATATCAAAATTAATTTAAATGTAATATTAGACATAGCAATAAAAATTACAATACCAGTAATTGTAATAATTATAATGATAGTAATAAAAAAATAATATTAGATGAATATTAGTAGTAAAATCAAAGTTGTTGCCCTAGAGTAACTATGACATTATAGTAATACAGAAATATTAACAATATTGACAATACAATAATATCAGTAGAAACCATTAATAATAACTTTTATTTGAGTAGCGAAACAGTAATGATAAAAATAATAATAATAATAATAATAATAATAATAATAATAATAATAATAATAATAATAATAATAATAATAATAATAATAATCACTAAAATAATAATGCCAGCAAAAGTAACAGTAATAATAGCCATAAGTGAAGGGTATAAAGTATTTATTGTAGTGGAGAAGAAATGCATAACGTAATGACCACAGTGTGATCTTTATGGGTTCCAGATGTTTGTTCCTGGGTTACCGCTTTCTCACGAAATGTAAGGGAAGAGAGATAGAGAGAGGGAAAAGGAAAAAAAAAAATAAAAAAAATAAAAAATAAAAATAAAAAAAAAAAATAAAAAAATAAAATAAAATAAATAAATAAATAAATAAATAAAAAATAAAAATAATAATAGTAGGCAAAAATAAATAATAATAATAGCAATAATAATAATAATAATAATAATAATAATAATAATAATAATAATAATAATAATAATAATAATAATAGCGGCAATAAAGTAATAATAAAGTAACATAGTAATAACATTAGTAATATCAACGATAATTATAATAATAGTATTAATAATAATAATAAATAAATAAGTAATAATAATAATAACAGGCAAAAAGAAATAGTAATAATAATAATAATAATAATAATAATAATAATAATAATAATAATAATAATAATAATAATAATAATGAAATAAATTTGCGACTCATTCTTCCATGGAGAAAGTCTTGTATTATCCGGGTTATTCAAATGAAGGTTTCATATAATGAAACTACGGCAAATAAGGTAGACCTGTATCAAAAATGATTGGAAATTGTTAATCTTATATAACTAAAAGTATTAAATGCAAACCTATTATTCCTATTGCTGATACATATGAAGTTATAAGAGACATGGAAACTGGTAATGGTTTCAAAGACCGATTCCCCATAAGAAATTCTTCAGGAGATTTACTTCCTTTGCATGATATGTAGAGACCAATAACTGCAGAAATTATCAACATTCCGGCGAAAACACAGTTATCAACAACGCCAAACCCTTTTTCCTTATCCATCTATGAAATACGGGTATATATATATATATATATATATATATATATATATATATATATATATATATATATATATATATATATATATATATATATTATATATATATATATATATATATATATATATATATATATATATATATATATATATATATATATATATATATATATATATATATATATATATATATATATATATATATATATATATATATATATATATATATATATATATATATATATATATATATATATATATATATATATTTCGGCCTTTTTGTAATTTAATTAAGATTTAGTATTTCTTTAAATTTAATTAGAATTAGATCACATATAAATATAAGTTAGTCAATCGGACTACAACAGCGCCACCTTTGAGCCGAAGGATTGAGTAATCGCGAGGAAAAATCTCTCCGCCAAACGGCCACAGCTCACTCCTACGCTGACGTTCCAATTGTTAACACGTATCATTGCATCTCCTTATCATTGTGCTTAACTTTAAGATTTCATCAATAATAAAACAATCATTAAAAATGCAAACTTCGTGTGACCTTATGTCTTTGAATGCTAAACGCAGTGAATAAACAATAATACATCATTTACATAAGCGTATTCATTCACCACATATTGGTGACCCAAGAGCATATATCTTAGCCTTTTTACGTTCTTGTGTGTGCCACCATATTTGGATTTCGTTTCACGTAAAAAGAAGCCGATATTTTTTATCTTGTGTATTGCATTTAGTTATATTACTCTATTACTATTATATTGTTATATTACTTTTGTATATATTACTATTATATTACTTTATATTTGTTATATTACTATTATATTACTATTATATTGTTATATTACTATTATATTGCATTTAGTTATATTACTATGTTTCATTTCCGATAATCATTTTCTTTTCATTATTATTTTAATGCCATTATTTGTTACTGCCTTATTATCTTTCCCCACAACCCACCCACTCTCTCTCTCTCTCTCTCTCTCTCTCTCTCTCTCTCTCTCTCTCTCTCTCTCTCTCTCTCTCTCTCTCTCTCTCTTCTCTTTCTCTTTCTCTTTCTCTTCTCTCTTTCTCTCTTTCTCTCTTTCTCTCTTTCTCTCTTTCTCTCTTCTCTTCTCTCTCTTTCTCTCTTTCTCTCTTTCTCTGTTTTTTTTTTTTACTTTCCTCTTTTCTGCCTCTCACGTTTCAGAGGTACAATAGTTCGCTCCCAACTCTCATTTTATTCTTACCCTAGTGCCACTGTCTCTTCGTCATTTCTACTTTTACATATCTGAATTAGTTTTTTTTTATTTCATGCTCTCTGATGTATTTTTTAAAAAAAATTTCCTTGGACTTTCCTTTCTCACCTTGTGAATGGAGTTTTCTTTTGGCTGTGACTACAGGCCGAGACATCGTCTCCGTCCCTTCAACATTCAGAGTTTCTTCCCTTTCACTTTACTGTTTATTCCGTTGGTCTCTCTGTTATGCAATTCCTTACGTTTCTCAATTTATTCCTCTTCTCTGTCTCTCCCTGTCGCTATTTCTTTTCCTTGTTTACTGGCTTACTCCTACTCCTCCTCCTTCTTCAACTTAGCTCTGCTCTGTCAACCTCTTGAACTTCCTGTTTCGGGGAAGGGGGAAGGGGAAATGGTGGAGACGTATCATTGCATCTCCTTATTATCATTGTGTTTAACCTAAAGATTTCACCTATAATAAAAAATCTTTAAAAAGGTAACTTTGTGTAACCTTGTGTGTGAATGTTAAACTTAGTGAATAAACAATATTACATCTTTTATATAAACGTATTCATTCACCACGCTTAACACCTATACACACACACAAATATATATATATATATATATATATATATATATATATATATATATATATATATATATATATATATATATATATATTATATATATATATATATATATATATATATATATATATATATATATATATATATATATATATATATATATATATATATATATATATATATAAATTTAAAAGAACATTTTAAACCA
>SEYY01006164.1:0-7500 GCA_009176605.1 Armadillidium nasatum | reverse complement strand
TCTGATCATCCAATATATATTTATAAAACAAAATATTATTTTTGACCTTTTTTTTAAGCTCATTACTAATTACATTAATTTCGTTGTACATCAGTTTTTTACATTAGGTTACACACTTCCTTTTTTTATTTAACATTATCATAGAGCATAAACACATGTACATAACAACAAAAAAACTCTCCAAATTCCTATAATAATTCCTTATAGAGAATTACTTATCTCCTTATGTTTTCCATCTATACATTGTGCAATTTACATTTGATCTTTACTTCCCTGATAAATTATCCCAAACCCTCATTATAAGCAATACGACATTCTCTGAGAAAATTGGAGGAGTCTAAAGGATTCCTTGTAAATCTTTCCATCGCTCATATTTTGGTGAAACCTTGAAATCTTTGCGTTTCCGTCTAGATCAACATAAAGCAGAAGTAAAGAGATGCAATGATAATGAAATTTTTTTGCACATTGCAGAACATCCTCATCAGATAAACTGGAATGAAGCCAAATTTATTTTTCCTTCATAAACAAAAAATTTAAATAGATTAATCGAATTTTTATTTATGAAAACCTTACATAATTTTAATAACTCTCTCGTTTTATATTTTCTATATTTCCTTTTCTAGCGAGAATTCTAAAATTAATTTTTAAACTATTTCATTTTACATTTTCTATAAATTTCAAGCTCTAACTTTTGTAATTTTTATTTTGAGCTAAGTACTTTTTTATAAATTTTATTTTTAAAAAATAAAAAGGGAAAAAGAAAAAAAATTACTTGAGAAAAAAATTGTTTCTTTTAAAATTTTTAACACAATATTTTTCTTTTTTTACAGATCCCCACCGCTCACGGGCAGAGCCCTTTTCAAGGAGGGGACACACACAGAAGAAGAAAACTCACTCAAACACACATCTACCGCACATCCCTCAGGTGGGTGCAGAAGGAACCCTTGAAGAGTGGAAGATTAAATACAGGAGGCAATGGTGGAGGAATGCAAAAGGTCATTTCCCTCGAGCGCCTAACATTGTAGTACCTATAGAAAAGAGATAGTGCGCAAACGTCACTTCGCAGAGAAAGGGGATCAAGAGAGTTTAAAGTAGGGGACAGTTTATTAATCTTTTAGCTTTAGATTCAACCCTATCCAGAAGAGAGGAAGAGCAGGAAACCCCCTAAATGTGAGAACAGTACTCCATACAATGGCGAATAAGACCCTTATATATTTGTAATAACTGGTCAGAAGAAAAAAAATCTCGCAACCTGAACAGAATTCCCAGCTTCTTAGAGACCGCTTTAGCAGCCATTGTGATATGTATTTTCCAAGACAGTTTATTATTTATATTTAGACCAAGAATGTTGGTGTTATTTACAGGGCAGACGGGAGAGCCATCGAAGAGAGTAGGAAAGTTGGGAGGTGTTTTTGAGAGGGATATGTGAAGAAGTTGAGTTTTTAAAGAGTTGAATTTCATAAGGTTGCTATGACTCCACTGGGAAATCCCATCCAAATCTCCAAGAATAGGATCGGAGAGATTGAAGAGGAGAAGTAACTCTAGAATCAAAATTGGGAGCAGATTCGAAATGAGTAGAAGAATGTTGAGTTGAGTCCTCAGCATAAAAGTGAACAGAGTTAGAAGTGCAGTTGAAAAGATTGTTAATGAAAAGTAAGAATAAAGTTGCAGATAAAACAGTACCCAAAGGAACACCACAGTTCACAGAAAAAGAGAAAGAGGTCGCTCCATCTACAAGTGCCGAAATGAAACGATCTGAGAGAAACCTATACAAGAGTAAGCAAAGGGAAGGAGGAAACCCAAAGGAAGGGAGCTTGGAGAGCAGCGAACGCATGCCATACCGGTGAAAAGCATTGGATATGTCAAGCGACCCCACACAAGACTCCCCGAAGTCCCTAAGGGCAGAAGACCATAGATCAATAAGATAGAAAAAATGTAACCAGTTGACCTTGAGGGTCGAAAGCCACACTGGTGATCTGATATATATATATATATATATATATATATATATATATATATATATATATATATATATATATATATATATATATATATATATATATATATATATATATATATATATATATATATATATATATATATATATGGGCTTTGCTTCAGAATCAGAAAATCGATGGAAACACTCTTGAAAGGAATATGAAAGAATGTCGTCGATGTTGAATGGATCTCTTGCCAACTTAAATTGCCAATTTTCATTAGAAAAATCTTGAAACCCTTTCCTAATTCATATTCAGAGATAGCATATAATGGACTCAATTGAAATTGTAATTCATTCTTAATAAAAAAGTTCTGTTTTTTTTCATTATTAAATTTTTTTTTTTTCAGAGTTTAGCACTTATCCATAGGAGAGGGCGTCCCCAGACTAAGAACCCTGAAAAAGAAGGAGGAACAGAGATATTCATAAGGAAAAATATGCAAATTAATCATCAAAATAATCGGAAGTAAAATATGCCAATTTTGCCAGTGACGATGACGATTAATCATCCAATCGCAGATATATAACCTTCAAAAAGGATAGATACCTTATTAGGTTAGTTGAGAAATGAATACTTTTTTGAAAACTCTTATTGAGAGCCTTTAATATATCCAGCGCATTATGAAGGATTCTCTGAAATTCCAAATGGCACTCATCAGAGAAATTATTTTAAAAAATATGCTTAGTAGGGAGGAAGCCATACTTGTGATAAGAGATGATGTTAGAAATATTTACGTTATCAAATTTTCAGGTTAAGAATGGGTAAACCAAAGTCATTGCGATAGGGCGATTGATATATGCTTGAGAAGGTTTCTTCTTCCCTGGTACAGACTACATGAAGTCACATTTTCAGTAAAAATTCATTGTCAATGCAGGATGAAAGAACGGAATCACAAGAACTCAGAGAAAGAATACTAACAAGGCTGTGTGCCATTTTAGTATTACTCAAAGGGAGAAAAGAGATTCCATTTAAAAAAGGAAAAAAAAATTAAAATAAGTATTTCTTATTGAGATGTAGGAAAAATAACAGCATAAATTGTCTAGATTTGTGTTACAAGCAAGGACAGAGAAAGAGTTCAGATTTTTGATAAAGTAATGTTATCTTTGAGTCATATGAAGAAACAAAAGAAAAGAAATTGCGGGAATTAAAGTTAGAGGAGATAGTTTTGGATCAGGTCCAGAAAGATAGAAAAGAGTAAATACTTTCCGGAATTTTTGTTACATTTTTTTAAGAATATAATAAATTTGCGGAGAATATATAAAGCACGAATTTGAAGAGCAATTTAAATGTGAGAGTTTCAAGAGTTTAAAGGCGAAGATATTTTTTTAGGGTAACAAGAAATTAGTTCAAAACTTGTTGGTTTAAGTCGAAGGGTAAGAGAAGTGGATGATCTGGTGAAAGATTCCATACCTAAAAGAATCATCTTCGTTATGACTACAGATCCCACTAGTTAGTAGCACCGAAGTGCCAAAAACGTCTCCTGTCGGAAGAATGAAGACGTTTAAGAGTATAGGACAGGGTAAAAAGATTAGGAAATGATCGGAGGAACACAAAGGAGTAAAGAAATTTACAGAATAAGCAGAAGCATTAGAAGATATGAAAAGATTAGAACACGGAAATTGTTGGTAGTAAATCCTGAAACACCTGAAATATTCATTTCAGAGAATAGAGAAGAAGTGATAATTTGTCTTATTTTTGGATACTATATAGATGACGAATTTGATAATGAATTGAGGTAATATAAACATAACAAAAGAATTTAGTCTTAGTATAAAAAGAGACCCTGAGCCATTAGGTGTAATTTCTGAAGACTTCAACTTAGAGAAACGAAAACAAACAATATCGTTGGACACATTTGCAAAACAACTTCTTTTGTTTAAAAAATGAGGATAGATGCAATAAGAAGAAACGAAAAAGGGTTTGTTGTCAGAAAGTTCAATCATTTGAGATTCTTTTAAAGATCTAGAGATAAGCTCTAGAAGAAGAGAGGAGGAGTTCAGAAAACTGGAAATTTGAATAAGGACTTCTAATATTGTAGATAGTACTGGAAAAAAATTATCCTGCCGTAGGTAAGTAGGCGTCGATGTTTTAGTTGTACCAAATACATCACCGTACAACAAACTCCCAAGTGATGAGGGGAAAAGGAATAGATAAGGGCATTGTTTGAACGCCATATATATATATATATATATATATATATATATATATATATATATATATATATATATATATATATATATATATATATATATATATATATATATATATATATATATATATATATATATATATATATATATATATATATATATATATATATATATATATATATATATATATATATATATATATATTTTAAAAAGAACTCATATAATAATATCATATTATCATTAGCATGTTACTAATACTTTTCAATTTATCTTCATCCATTTTCCATCAGTTTTAAATCGGAAAAACTTGTTCAATATAAATAAATCAAAAATATCATACATTCAGATATATATATATATATATAATATATATATATATATTATATATATATATATATATATATATATATATATATATATATATATATATATATATATATATATATATATATATATATATATATATATATATATATATATA
Source organism: Armadillidium nasatum (assembly GCA_009176605.1). Taxonomy (NCBI): domain Eukaryota; kingdom Metazoa; phylum Arthropoda; class Malacostraca; order Isopoda; family Armadillidiidae; genus Armadillidium; species Armadillidium nasatum. Next base: position 2,872 of record SEYY01006164.1, on the reverse strand, counting down.
TATATATATATATATATATATATATATATTATATATTGATCAGTAGAATTCATGGCACTTTCGGCCGGTGCCAGATTTTATCGAAAAGTACCTAGTAAAAAAGACTAACAGGTTTTGATTTGCAATTGCAAATCACTCAGCTCAAATTGACCTCACTCTCTTTCCTGACACAGTTATGGGGGTTCAACTCATAAAAATTGACCTCTCGTCTGGAGAAGGGTCCTATGGGGAGCCCCACGAGCCTCCCAAAACCGGTATCAGGAAGTTACCTGAGTTTGCAGAATTGCTGCTTTCACCTCATTCTCTCTCCTGACTTTTTTTTTTTTTTTTTGCGGTTCAGTCCGACAGAAATCGGTTCAGATCGGGGTGCAGGTGCCAGTGTCTGTGGAAGGTCCATGAGCCGACTATTTTAGTACCTTTTCTCTTTTTATCAGTATAAATATATTTTTTGCGAAAGAATGGCATTTCATATGACCTCCACACAGAAAAAAAATAATTCTCTTCACGACATGAGTTTAAAGCAAGCACATCCACTCGCCGAGAGATCTAATGAAGCTCTTATGGTCTTGCTTTCTTATGACGTCAATGTGTTTCGGTGACTTTATATCAGAGAAACATTTGTTTTTTTTTAAATTTATTTTCTTTATAATTATTATTATTATTATTATTATTATTATTATTATTATTATTATTATTATTATTATTATTATTATTATTATTATTATTATTATTATTGTCATCATTATTATTTTCATTATTATTATTATTTTATTATCATTATTATTTATTATTATTATTATTATTATTATTATTATTATTATTATTGTCATTATTATTATTATTATTATTATTATTATTATTATTATTATTATTATTCATCATCTTCAACTTATGTTGGATGAAAATATCTAAAGCTTTCAAAAGAGTTTAGAACAAACTTTTGATTTCCAAACGTATCTCTTTTGGTATCTATCTTTTTCTGACTTTAGATGAAAATAGTTCATCGTTCATATTTTATCAATAGTGACGTTCCCCAAGATATTATTTATTATTCTCTTATTTTTATCATTGACATTTTATATTTCACATCTTCGCTTATCCACTCTTATGCGATCGATTCTTCTTTTCTTTATCCGTTTTCATTTTCCTAAACACCGATCACAATGTCAGTTAGCAATTAGCATATTCTAGTAAAGCCAACTAGCTTCTAATGTTTTTATAAATTTTAATTTCAGGCAGAGAAATAATACTTTTTTACCTGTTATATATATATATATATATATATATATATATATATATATATATATATATATATATATATATATATATATATATAATATATATATATATATATATATATATATATATATATATATATATATATATATATATATATATATATATATATATATATATATATATATATATATATATATATATATATATATATATATATATATATATATATATATATATATATATATATATATATATATATATATATATATATATATACTGTTACGCAGGAAGATAACAACTGCTAATAAAATACATAACACTGGGCCAATGCTACTATTCAAATTATATGAGATTTGATAGATTGAGTTAATAAAAGATCTGAAAAGGAAAAAACTGAAATAAGAATACTGATCAATAAAAATGAATTTGTATTATTATGAGTAAGAGATTTCATAGAATTTGTTTAAATAGTAATTAATAAAGAATTTGCAAATGTGATCAAAATGTGGTTGCTTTTTTAATGTTGACACCTAATGTTATCTTGACTTTGTAAATTTTTAAAACTAGCAATATAAAATGTGTTCCAAACCCCTTAAGATATAAGAATAATAATTTTAAAATTTTGCTGTTGCTGTTAAGTTTTACTATTATATATATATATATATATATATATATATATATATATATATATATATATATATATATATATATATATATTATATATATATATATATATATATATATATATATATATATATATATATATATATTCTTACGTATCGACATTATTGTCTTCGATGTAGCTGCTGTACGTAGAGTTAATGATTTTTTGAATGCTGCTGTTACTAGCTGATGAATAATTCAAATGAACGCATTCCTCTACTGAGAATGGCAACATTTTGTATTTCCTTCTGTAAACCATTCCGCCGATAGCTAACCATAGCGTAAAAACCTTTAAATAAAAAATGAATAATGGGTTTGTATATCGTACTTTATTATATTTAATTCTGAATACCTGAAAGAAAATATCATTCCATTTTATTTCAACTTTTCATATCTCTCCATAATGTTGTTTTCGAAGTCAAAGAATCTCACATAAGGAAAACAATTCGGGATTTGTTTTTGATTGTTAAACCTCTTTTTAATACTCAAATAGCTGAGGTGCAGTTTTATTAAGGGCGGGGTCGTGAAGTGGTTGCAGGATTGTGCAACAACTACAATATGCAACTAGCTAGGTGCAAGTTATTTATAGCTTTTTATTTCTTAATTTTTAAGAGGATTAAATATTTAATAAATAGCATCTTCTTATAATAACACTCCAATGAAGCGATATTTAATGTAAAAAAAAAAAAAAAAAAAAAAAAAAGTCATAAAATTTTAATTAGTTATTCCAAACAAAGAAATTATTGTGCGATTGAAAAATTTGAAAACGCATCCTTTAATATAAAGGACGAGAAAATTGTGTGTGCTCTTGCCGCTCGAGTGTTTCTATCAGTACGATGTGGTTGCAAATGAAATACAACCGTCCTGCAAACTTTCGTTTATAGAGCAAGAAACATTTTGAAAGAAATTTTAAGAAAAGTATTCATTTTTCAATTTTTGACAATCGCAGTTTCGAACACACACACACACA
>SEYY01006163.1:0-2500 GCA_009176605.1 Armadillidium nasatum | reverse complement strand
GTCACGTCCTTTCTGGCATTTTGCAAGAAAAAATAAAAAATAAAATGTAAACTAACTTTGTTTCTTTCTCTTTCCCTCCTCTATCTTCTGACGACACAACTGCCGTTTTGTGCTCTTCTAAAGCTGAACTCTTCACTCAAACTTTTGCCTCTAATTCAACCTTAGATGATTCCGGTTCTGCTGGTACTCCTTGAACCACCTCCAACTCATTTATGCCTAAAATTGTAACTTTTTCTAAAGATATCATTTCTGCTCTCTCTGAGCTTAACACTAAGAAGGCATTCGATCGGTATCCCTCCTGTGGTTCGCAAAACTTGGTCTTCTGAGCTTACACTTTGCCTTGATAAACTGTTTCGTTTGTCTTTCTACTTAAACGTTCCCTTCTTGCTGGAAATATGCACTCATTTCAGCTTGTGCTGAGGAAGGAGGACCCCTCCCAACCCTCTAACTACCGTACCATTTGTTTAACCTCCCGTCTTTCTAGAGTTTTCGAATCTAACCTTAACAGAAAGATTTGGAAACCTCTCAATTCTTCTAATCTTATCTCTGATCACCAGATGCTTATGGTTTTCTAACAAACGCTCTACTGGTGATCTTCTTTTTCCTTCTTTCTGACTCTTGGTCTTCCGCTCTTTTGGATCGGTGAATATTTTGCTATGGCGCTGGACATATCGAATATATTCAATAGAATCTGGCGCAAAACTTTGTTACAAACTTTCCCTCTTTCGGAATCTTTCTCCTGCAGTCTTTTCTCTGATTTTCTTTCCGGTGTCTAATAGCTCTCTTTAGATGGTCACCATCATCCTTTAATCTATTAATAGTGGTGATCCGAAGGGTCAATACAATACCCAACATTTTTTTTTCTACTTTTCATAATGACCTCTCTATTAATTTTAAACACCCAATGGTGATGACTCCATCCTTCATATCATTTCACAGTTTGAAGGATTCCCCCCCCCCAGCAGCATTATTTGACAATGACGGTGTCCTTGGAGCAACAAACCTTGATCTTTCTCGTTATTTCAAATTGGGGCAAAGAAACATGGTTGTTTCATGCCTCAAAAATTCAGTTCTTCCATCTCTCTATTCGACACAACCTTCCTCACATCTATGACAGTTTCATCGAAAACACACAACTCATATCTTTTTTTTTTTTTATATTCTCCGTGTTTCTTCCTCTCGTTATCTTTCTTGGAGGAATCATCTAAACAAGGTTTTAAGAGGTTTTATTCTGAGGAGCCTTCAAAATTCCCACGTCACCTTAAATGCTTTCACATAACATGGGTGCTGTTCGCCCCTGTATGAAGTACGCTTCACACATCGGGTGGTGGCACTCATACAGCTCCTTGAAAATTGAAATCTAGGTTTCTTCTTATCAACTCTCTTCTATCACAATTCTCTCCAGTCTCTTTTAGTCCTTCGAATTGCGTCACTCCTTTTTTTTTTTTTTTTCTTTTCGTTTTTCTTTTTTTTTGTTTCAACTCTCCAACCCCAGCTTATTTAACCGCTGTTCTCAATTATATGTTCTCTACTGTTAAACTGGAGCACCTTCTCTTTATCTTTTTACAGCATCCTTTCCACACTTTCAACATGTACCCGGAAAATGTTGTCCCAACTTTGATTCTGTTATAATTCTAGTAAATATGAGGCCTTGCCCCCGAAAAAAAAAAAAAAAAAAAAAAAAAAAAAAAAAAAAAAATATATATATATATATATAATATAATATATATAAATATTATATATATATATATATATATATACATATATATATATATATATAAATTCTAATTGATATGAAGTGCGCTTGTTTATTTATATACTTCCTTATATATTTAAGAGTTATCTTGAGGTATGTTTATAGACAAACTCGTCCCACACACCCAAATATGCAGAGAAATGCGCACGCGCGTGATCGCGCAGTAAGGCATAAAAGTAGAAAACAATTAAAATTACATTTCCATAATAGTAAGTACTCTTCAGTGACAAAATTCGTTGCCCCTTTTTGGTATAACGATTAAATGTCCTGGTGTAAAAACCGGTCTTGATGGGGGAGGAGTCGAAGATTCGAAAAACAATAAATTTTAAATATGGAAGCCGAGACGAACCTTTTAAGGTCGCTTCCAAACTTCCAAATTGTCGAAAGGATCAATTACCGAAATCTGAAGAAGAAACCTTTTATAATTCGAAAATTAGTAGAAACTTCTTCTTATTTGATTTTAAGTAGTTCATATAATAAATATATATATATATATATATATATATAATATAATATATATATATATATATATATATATATAATATATAATATAAAATATATTATATATATATAATATATAATATACACACACACACACACACACACATATATATATATATATATATAATATATATATATATATATAATATATATATTATATAATATATATATAATATAATATAATATAATATATATATACTATAATATATATATATATATTATAGAATATATATTATATATAAT
>SEYY01006162.1:60000-62413 GCA_009176605.1 Armadillidium nasatum | reverse complement strand
CTCCAAGACGAAAAATCAAATTTTTTTGTTTGGAATTATGTACAAAAATTAGCATGAAAATTATTTTATTAAAATTTCTCATCTTTTATTACATTGTTCAAAATATCATTAATTTTCACTTCACCAAGGGATCGATTAAAATTATTAGTATTTTTAATAATGAAAGATTCTAATAACTTTCTTTATCATTAAATTTGGCAAGAATTAGATAGCACCTTTGCCCGTATATCATTTCATAATCATTCTTGTATATATATATATATATATATATATATATATATATATATATATATATATATATATATATATATATATATATATATATATATATATATATTATATATATATATATATATAGGTATATATATATATATATATATATATATATAATTTTTTTTTTTTGGGGGGGGAAGGGACAGGGTGTTCGGGAGCACAAGCGTAAAATCGATTGAAAAAAAGTGAACAATAATTCATTAGAAAAAAAAATTAAATGAAATAAAATAAAAATAAAGTAAATTTAAAGTCAAATGTTCAATCTTTTTTTTTCTTTCTTCTTTTTCTGTATTATAAAAAGGGGAACAATAAGTTTAATAAATATTTCGATCTCATTATATTTCTTTACAATTATATTATTATTATTATTATTATTATTATTATTATTAATTAAAGAAGACTCAGAAAATCAAAAATTTTACTTTACTTTTTCTTCCTCATTTTGATTTTATTATTCATTTAAAAATAATAAAATTAAATTCAAAAATTAAAATTTTTTCCTTTTATATAAGTTACTCACAAACTATTAAATTTATTACAATAAAAATTATTAATTAAAATATTTTAAAATTTTATACCTATTTTTCAATATTTTAAGAATTTTGTATTTTTTAATAGGATTTAATATGAAAGTTGAAATATTAATATATATTAATGTATCGTAAACTATGATTAGAAAGAAAATTTAATCTCATTTTAAAGTAGCATTTTGCAAGTGCTTTTATACAGCATTGATAAGTTTTGCAAATGTCAGAAGTTTTATTAAAACTTGGCAAATAAAAGAAAACTTTTATATCCAGATCTTTTTTTTCTTTTTCTTTTCTTTTCTTTCTTTCTTTCTTTCTTTTTTTATTTTTTTTTTTTTTTATTTTTGTACTCATATTGTATTTATTTAATTTTTATCATTCTCCAAATAATTAAAAATTTTCTTTCTAGATTTCTCTCAATATTTTTAATATCAAAGAAGCAAAAATAAAATTTTAAAATCCAAAAATTTTCCAATATAATATAAATTTTGATCATACTTTGTTAAAGGAGTCAAATGAAATTAAATAAATGGTCTAATATTTAACCTGCTTTCAATATAACTTATATATATATATATATATATATATATATATATATATATATATATATATATATATATATATATATATATATATATATATATATATATATATATATATATATATATATATATATATTTTATTTTTATTTTTTTTTATCACCGTCACTCACGTGCAGAGCCCTATTCGATGTGTGCGGTTCTTAGCCAGGGAAAATGATTTATGTTATTTCTGACCACGTTGATAAGCTACACAGATTATTTGGGTTTTTGATAGGGAAACCCTGCTCCGGTACAGACCAATCAAGTTTATTTTTGACCACCGGTTGGTGTGGTTTCGAATCCTTGATAGGCGACCATCTCTGTAGGAGTAATTTAGAGAGAATGTGATATTGTATGTGCTGAATTGCGTGGAATGTTGTAAGTGTTGGCTATGTTTTTAAGCGGTATGTGAGTATTGAGATTAGCGTAATAATACACCTTTCCGTAAGCTGTAATTAATTAATTAACTACAAAAAAATCTACAAATGACAATTTTATTTTGTCCGTTCAAGTAACTGGATCGGAGGCTCGAACCTCCATTTGCATACTTTGCACTGCACACGCGAGAGCGAGGGGCGAACCTCGTTCCATAAGCCAGAGAAAAACTGACTTAAGGAAACAAGGTTCGCCCTTCGCTCTTGTGTGTGTACTGCATAGTATGCAAATCGAGGTTCGAACCTCCGATCCAGTTACCTGAACGGACAAAAAAATAAATGCTAATTCTTTATTAGGCCATACTTTATTTAGTTTAATGATTATTATTTTATTTTAACAAAAAAATTCACACTTTCCTTCAAAAAAAAAAAAAATCTTTTTTTTTATTAGTTACCTACAATTTTTATATTTAAAGAAATAAATAGTAATTATTTAAAATTATTAAAATTTTTGAGTTCTTTAAATTTTTTTGAATTTATTGTATTACATTATAGAGTTTGCTATTATAAGTAAAATATTAGGTTACACCAATATTCATTTAACTGTGCAAAAGTAATATAAATACAATGTATATTTTGGTTGCGTAATGTAAATAAC
>SEYY01006162.1:30000-32500 GCA_009176605.1 Armadillidium nasatum | reverse complement strand
TATATATATATATATATATATATATATATATACATATATAAATAGAAATTGGACAATCACATTCAAATATGACATCACATATCTTAAACAAAATTGATAAGTTATCATTTTAAAACATCAAAGTTCTTTAGTATCAGGTTTGAAATCCCGAAACAACAAAGAAAGAAATCACAAATTTGGTTTTATTAACTTTGGATAGTGGATAAGAAGTGAATATAATTATTTATTCTGTCTACCATTTTAATGTTGTTTTAATGAAGGTGAACTAGTTTTTAACTTGGTGAAAGTAAATGTATAGTTTTATAGTGGTTAAAAATTTATTTATTTATATATTATATATATATATATATATATATATATATATATATATATATATATATATATATATATATATATATATATATATATATATATATATATATATATATATATATATATATATATATATATATATATATATATATATATATATATATATATATATATATATATATATATATATATATATATATATATATATATATATATATATATATATATATATATATATATATATATATATATATATATATATATATATATATATATATATATATATTATATATATATATATATATATATATATATATATATAGTCACCCACTATGATGATATAATATGGTTCACTTATTTTCACTCTGCCAATAGAGTTTTCTTATGTGTTGTACTTCGCATGCATGTCCAAAGACTAGATTTAAAGAATGCAAACAGCAATGAACATATAATACCGCTGAATATTTTCTCAAAAGTTTTAAAAAGGTTCTAAGACTTCCATTCCTTCCTATCGTGCCCCCTCCTTGAAAAAGGCTCTGCCCCGTGAGTGGTGGATCCTTTGTAAAAAAAAAAAAAAAAAAAAAAAAAAAAAAAAAAAAAAAAAAAAAAAAAAAAAATATTAACCGCTGTGGTATTACTTTTTAATTGGCGCAAAATCAAAGAAACCTTCCTGAAGTAGATATGTTTTATTCATCTTCATCTACATATCTGACTCTCAAAGATGACTGTATAGTTTGCAATACTTATGTTGTCTCATTAAACAAAGCTGAAAATGACCTTTATCACAACTCTATACTGAATAACATTTCCTGTAGAGTAAATTTAACTCATTTTGTATATATATATATATATATATATATATATATATATATATATATATATATATATATATATATATATATATATATATATATATATATATATATATATATATATATGCACTTATCAACTATCGCTTTATAGGTAGCATTCAGAAAAAGTTGCATCGTATATTTCATCTTATATATATATATATATATATATATATATATATATATAATATATATATATATATATATATATATATATATATATATATATATATATATATATATATATATATATATATATATATATATATATATATATATATATATATATATATATATATATATATATATATATATATATATATATATATATATTATATATATATATATATATATATATATATATATATATATATATATATATATATATATATATATATATATATATATATATATATATATATATATATATATATATATATATATATATATATATATATATATATATATATATATATATATATATATATATATATAAGTTTTGTTCTTTTCAGAGTTTATAATGTAAATAAATTTAAATCAACTGATAAATAATCATGCAATTAACACGAAGAGAATTTTCTTTTCAATAAATCGGATCAAATTATTTAGAAAAGAAAATATGGAGAAAATTTTCGTTCTATTTTGTTTTTTTCTGTTTTTTTCCCAAATTTCTTGTCAAAATTATTCTCTTCCTTATATTCCTACGTCAAATAATGATAGAGAATCTTCACTGGTGTATTCCAGGTTGCATAAATGCTTTTGTTTTAGGGACCAAATATTGGTTGATGATGTATGTCAAAATCAAAACGTGACTACCACCATACTGGGTTTAATTGAAGGTTATTCGTCAACGACTGAACAAATTGACACCAGTGTTATTGATGATGTTATTGTTGAGTCATTAGTTTGTCCATCAAATTACCTGACTTTAACTTTACCTGGTGACTCATTTGCCCTTCGTACATCTGGAAATCTATTCAATATCAAATACGGATTGAACTTAAATTTTTCCTTGTACTGCATTGAACATACAATAAATGAACAAGAGCAGATTTCTATGGAGGTTAGTCTTTGTTTACCTATTCCACTGGTTCCTAGATGCTGTCCACAAAGTTTATTTGATCCAATTACGAATCAGTGCAAAAGTCTCAACAACACAGGTGTGGAAATAAATGTAATGCTTGGAAAAAGACTATTACAATTGGAAGTAATGAGTTTCTCAAATGTTCTTAACTGTCAAAATCCAGATGGTTTAGTTAAAGTTCCTTTAAGTCCAGGTAGTTATTCTTCCCAGATAAAAATGACGAACGAGGGTCTAATGTTAAATCATAAAATTT
>SEYY01006162.1:10000-25000 GCA_009176605.1 Armadillidium nasatum | reverse complement strand
AAAACAAAGTTTAAAATTAAATTAAATTATCTTTATAATTAAACCTGATTAAGATATAATTATCGTTTATATTGAAGGTATATTTTTTTCCTTAACATTATTGTACTTTACAGGATCGTTACTGACATTGTCAATTCTCTTCGTGGATTTTTTATTTTCATTATTTATGTCTGCAAAAGAGATGTTATCAAAAAGGTAAGATTTTTATTAACGTGGGATAAGGTTAGTGTGAATATATTTTGAAATTTTATTAAACCTTTAAATTTTTATCAAATTTTATGATAATATTAATTAATTTTTTATTAAAATATTTCTATTCAAAATATTTCTACTCGTTATAATAGAAATTTAATATTCGTTAATTATAAATTATTATAAGCATTTTGATCTTATTCCATTGTATATTACAAGTAAAATAAATTATGTGATAGTGTACTCCATGTAACCTTTTCCCGCTCGGTATCCCCAGCAGGAAACAAATGGGGAAAATGTTTCAAATGGGTCCAATCGTGATCCCCATTATTTATTGCCTTTGGGAAAATAAGTAAATTTCTATTAATTCTTTCGACATCTTCCCCGTCGTTTAATTCAGAACGGGGAAGCTGAGCGGTAAAACATCATGTGCAATGCAACCTTAAGACTTCTGTTGAATGAAAATCGTTTAGTTTCTAAAATAATACTAATAAAAAATTTTTTTTAAAAATTTGATTTCTTAAGTATTTGTTTCTAAGTATATATGAAAATTAAACAGAAATTAAAAAGTAGAATAAAAAAAGGGAACCAAAAATTTTCTATTCTTCAAATTTAAAAACAAATTTCATTTTTTTTTTTTAAATAGAGAAAAGGGTCAAAATAAGATTTCTTTCAATTTCATATTTATTACAAACTAGTAATCGGCACATATTGAGTATGGAAACGCCTATAAAATCTTAAATATACTTAAAAATTATTTAAAATTATAATAGTTACAAAAAAGCACTTATCAAATTCGCCAAAATTATTATTATTATTATTATTATTATTATTATTATTATTATTATTATTATTATTATTATTATTATTATTATTATTATTATTTATTATTATTAATTAAATTATTATTATTATTATTATTATTATTATTATTATTATTATTATTATTATTATTATTATTATTATTATTATTATTATTATTATTATTATTATTCAGCTGATGTCCGAAAGTACTCCAGTTTTTACCCGAATGACGACAACAGTTCGAAATTCTTCGTCTTTCTTCTCAAGGTCATCGAAAAGAACATCCAATATGTACGTCGATCCCACGACATCAGACGTGTAAGTCTATAACTTATACTTTGTCAAATAATTATAATTAAACATTTATCATCATGTAAAATAAATAAATAAATAAATAATAAATAATAAATAAATAAATAAATATAATAAATAAATAAATAAATAAAAATAAAAAAATAAATAAATAAATAAATAAATAAATAAATAAATAAATAAAAATAAAAAATAATATATATATAAATAATAAATAAAATAATAATAAAAATGAAAAAAAAAATAAAAAATAAAATAAATTTATTAAATAGATTTCGGCAAAGCAATTTTAAAAGTAAAATGCGCAAATTTTAACAAAATTGTTAAGAGGTTACTAATTGACAGAGAAGCAAAAATTAATTTGTGGTGCTGGGAATAAATTAAAATATAAACAGGAATAATAGTTGTTCCTGATCAGGCGTTATTTGAGTGAACAACTTCTTTCCTAATATACGATAAATAAACTAAATGAAGGATGCTAATTTGGTCACATCTGTTGTACTAAATGGTCATATTAAAGTTCAAATTGATAAGATAAAGTTCTACGTTAGGTTGATAAGTAGCAGACGAATTTCAAAAGCTAAAATTGAAGGGTAGTTCTTTACAGTAGCAATTCGAAAGATTTTAATTATTATTATTATTATTATTATTATTATTATTATTATTATTATTATTATTATTATTATTATTATTATTACTTTTTTTTTTCCAGAAATCATGAAGCATCGCCGAACACATCACAACCTCTCTGAAGTGATTTTGCTGATGAAATTGCTTTTTAAACTTTTGCATTCCATTAAACGAGAAAATATTGTGATTCTCCCTGCTCGACAAGGGTCAGGAAAAGGTTCTTGAGCCTCACAAATGTACCAAGGACTTCAAATCCCAAGAGGAGCATTGTCTGAGCTCTGAAACAGGTTTCTTTCTTTGTCTTAAGATTATGACATCGTCATTTGAAACTGGGGACACAGAACCTGTCGAAGACCTTAATGTTTAATACACAATCAAATCACATGTATGTCAGTTGTATATTTTTGAATGTACATTTTAATTAATTATCTCTCCGTAGAACAAATTATTGTGCAGCAAGTATTGTCTACAGGACTTATGAAAGAGATGTGATGCGTAAAAAATGGAAAAAAACATATTTCAATGTGAAATCCAGTTTATTCATTCCAGATTTTAATTCACTGTTAATCCAATTGCGCTGTAGATAATTTATATTTAAGAGGTGGTATGACCATTTAGCTGTAATAACAACTCGTCATTCCCGTGTTGATCATAAATTTGCCTAAACGCTTTAAAATCATTAATTAAAAACTAGGTTAGGTTAAAATAGGTTAGGTTAAAAGGACAGTCACAACAATAGTCATAACTTTGTGTTAATTTAAAAATATAAAGAATAATTTTAAAAACTATATTGGGAATCACATTTTCCAGGAATATATTTACTAGTCACCATTAACTATTTAACACGTATCAATATAACACATCTCTCGATCCGTTTAAACTGGGCTGAGCATAAAGCCTCAAAGTTTAACAATGAATAGCGACCAATTTTTTTTTTTTTTTTTAACAAAAATTCTTAAATCAAATTTAAAACATACTATTAGACTAACATTTTTAATATTAAAACTTTTGTCTTAAAACACACACACTCACACACACACACACACAAACACACACACACACACACCATATATATATATATATATATATATATATATATATATATATATATATATATATATATATATATATATATATATATAATAATATTATATAATAATAATAATAATAATAATAATAATAATAATAATAATAATAATAATAATAATAATAATAATAATAATAATAATAATAATAATAATAATAATAATAATAATAATAATAATAATAATAATAATAATAATAATAATAATAATAATAATAATAATAATAATAAAAAATAAAAAAAAATGTAGTAATAATAACAATAATCAAACAATTATAATATTTATGATTAATGATTAAAAAAAATAACTTATACTATATATATATATATATATATATATATATATATATATATATATATATATATATATATATATATATATATATATATATATATATATATATATATATATATATATATATATATATATATATATATATATATATATATATATATATATATATATATATATATATATATATATATATATATATATATATATATATATATATATATATATATATATATATATATATATATATATATATATATATATATATATATATATATATATATATATATATATATATATATATATATATATATATATATATATATATATATATATATATATATATATATATATATATATATATATATATATATATATATATATATATATATATATATATATATATATATATATATATATATATATATATATATATATATATATATATATATATATATATATATATATATATATATATATATATATATATGGTATCTTGAAGGAATATCTCTTAATGAATTTTAATACACTTTAAGTCAATATAAATTTCATTAATAATAAAGTTGTGCTATACTTTCAAGCACGAAAAATAATCTTATTTATTATCGCTGCTTTTTCTAGTTATTTCATCTGTGTTTTGTAGTGCTATATACTGTTTGAACGTATTATGAAACTATATATATATATATATATATATATATATATATATATATATATATATATATATATATATATATATATATATATATATATATATATATATATATATATATATATATATATATATATATATATATATATATATATATATTATACAAATGAATAAATTTAAAAATATTATTTTAATTTATATGTCTTATTAAATATTCAATCCAGTTAAATTCAAATACTGAAAGATTATTATTTTTTATTTATTTATTTATTTAAAATTGTGAAGGTAATAATTTACGATGATGATTTAATATTTTTAAATTTCATTTTGAGCTATTTAATTTTTTTAATTTTTGTTTTCAAATTTGTTCAAAAATTTGATGTAAAATCAGTATTAAATGTACTTAAAAAGTGAGTTTTTTATTGTCAAAATTTTATATAAAATACGTTTGACACTACCCTTCAAAAGATGAACCCTGACGCTGTCGATATCTGTCTCTTCTCACCATTCTTCAAAGGACATGCCATGGAATGGTGAAGCGACCATGCGTTAATCTCTATTGGAAAATAACAAGTTCTTTTCTATGGGAAAATAACAAGTTCTTTTCTATTACTATATTATAAAAAGGTAGGATCTTAAAAAATGAAATTGAGATTATAAACCTGCTCTTTCTTTGATTATGGTTAAAAGTGATTCCGGATATTATTTCGCATAGATTTACAACCAATGAGAAAATGATATGGGCAGAGATTTATTGAAGTGTACATCTAAAGTTTTCGGGTTTAATGAATTCAGAGTATGAATAAAAAACACTTAATTTAATGATCTGCAGCTGTCGTTCAGTTGGTCCAGTAACTACTTGAATATATATATATATATATATATATATATATATATATATATATATATATATATATATATATATATATATATATATATATATATATATATATATATATATATATATATAAACAAATGAGTTGGCAGGCACAATTTCCCGCCACCCCACTTGTGGCAAATAAAGAATCTGTAATGATTTCGGTATTCTCTTTCATAGGCATAATACGTGTTATTTTCTAAATGGCTCATTATAGAAACTGAATCTTTGTTATAACCCTTGATGCTTCTAGTTTACTAGGTAATTAATAAAGGTTTTGTGAATGAAATAACAATGATTATAGTTGAAATAATGTTGCTATGTTGAAAGACATTTGAACGAGCCAATGGGAAACAAGTTTCTATATATATATATATATATATATATAATATATATATATATATATATATATATATATATATATATATATATATATATATATATATATATATATATATATATATATATATATATATATATATAATATATATATATATATATATATATATATATATATATATATATATATATATATATATATATATATATATATATATATATATATATATATATATATATATATATATACAACATGAGGGCTTTTGAGCAGGAAATGCCAAGTTGTTCGGCACCAGATATAGCTGCTACAGAATGCTCTGTGGCGGCGATTCGAACGAATATAAAATTAATAACCGAATTTATAATCCCAACTAATTATCATTTGAAGATATTAATAGTGCGCAATTCAGTGCTATACTATATATTAGTGCCCTACTGGATTATAATAATTAATTTGCCTTGAAGCTGTGTTGCTTCCCATTTACCATTTCATTTTGCATCTGCCAATCTTAATAAAGACTACAAAGGATTATTAAGTGTTTGGATTTATTACCTATATATATATATATATATATATATATATATATATATATATATATATATATATATATATATATATATATATATATATATATATATATATATATATATATATATATATATAATAAAAATATATTAAAAGAGGAAAAATCCTCTAATTTTTTCCCTAATTCTTCATTCCTTATATAAGATTAAGTTTTTTAATAGAACATTAATAAAAATATTTATCATTTAAAGCTTTCACAAATAATAAATCTTTTAATTTACTTCAGTTTACTCTACGTGAAACCATTTTGTAATTCTGTCTTGTTATTTTTTATGCGGAACCTGATAAAATACCTAACATAAAAATGTCTACCGACAAAATGACATCTTCTTCGAAGGCACTCAGCTCAAACTTTTGTCTGTCCTTGATATTTTCAGTGTTTCTTTTTCTCGCGATCTTTCTTGGAAAGATTACATTACTTCTCTTTCTAAACAAGCTTCTAAGATGTTGAGTGTTCTGAGGCGCCTTTGTAATTTCTTCATGCCTCCCCAGTTTTTGCAGTCTATAGGGGTATTGTTCGCCCCTGTATGGAGAATGCTTCACACACCTGGGGTGGTTCCACTCACACAGCTTTCATGGAAAAGGTGGAGTCTAGGGTTTTCCGTCTTATCAACTCTTTCACTCTCACTAACTCTCTCCAATCTATTTCTGCTAGTCGAATTGTTGCGTCACACTCTCTATCCAACCGCCATTACTACTGACACTGCTCTTCTGAGCTCTCATGTCGCATATCTCCTCTAATGATGATGAGGGCTTTTGGGATACGTCTTTCTACACAGTCTCATCTTTTTTCTCTCCAACTCTCTGACCTCAGGCTTATTTGTACTTTATCGGTAAATTCAAGAAAACACTTCTTTTTTCCACAATTCCTTTTAAATTGCACACTTACGAAAGCTGTGTACTGAAACATGCCTTCCTCTCACCAGAGATATATATATATATATATATATATATATATATATATATATATATATATATAATATATATATATCCCACACACACAGCCTGATATTTTTATTGCATTTTTCAGTCTTATCGCTTGCTTTTCAACAATTTCAACACAAACATGCAATGATTGTGGAATAAGGATAAACTATCATCGATATTATCATATGCAACCTAAATAAAACAGCATAGTTATTAATTTTGCCTTCAGATGGCATTTCTTTGATTCTAAAAAATGTAATGAATATTAAGAGAACAGGTTTAGTTACTTTCTTTTTTGGTGGTTAAAATTTTTTGGAATTATAATAGTTTGTTATGCACTATAAGGCATTAGTTAATAAAATAAATATGCTACTTTAAGGAACAATAGAATGATAAGAACTATGGAATATTATTATGATAATAATAATAATTATTATTATTATTATTATTATTATTATTATTATTATTATTATTATTATTATTATTATTATTATTATATTTTTAGAGAAGAGGCTCGACCTTTTTTTATGCTACTATAAGGATTTAAATATATTTTATTTATATTAAACTTTATATTTCACTATTCGCTACTCTTTATATTGCTAACTCATTTATTATAATTGATTTTTTACACAACTACTATTATTGATTCATAATTAAGAGATTGTCTTAAAAAAAATTCGAAAAATAAGCATTATTATCAAAGAGATTTCTTTAATGAAATATTTTTCTTATTGCATTAAATTTTGAGATCAACCTTCATAGTGACATAATCCATAATCTTCAACAAATCATTATGAAATCTTTATATTGACAAAAAGCTTTATATTTTTCCAGTAAAATATAAAAATAAGTCATATTAACTTGAAAAGTGAAGCATAATATAAATTTAATACTAATTAAATTTAACGAATTATATTTCTTGTACAAACTAAACTAAATTTAATTAAATTCAAAAGACAATGATAGTATGAATCATCCTCACGTGAGCATTTAAATATTATTCCCATGGGAATAATAATGAAAAATTCTCATAAGAACCAAATCAGCTGAGAGCCTTATACAAAACACGTGACGAAAATTATTATAGTTTCGATTTCAAAGATTTATAAGAATGACTCTTTTTTATCCTTTCAGTTACGAGAGATAAATCTGATAAAATGTTATTTGCTGAATACTCATTAGTTATTGTAGTTGTTCGTATGATTTCGTAATACACTTGAAGATATTTACTTTATTAACATTATTAAAATGGTTGCTAACAGTGCTGTTAATGAGGATAAATCTGTAGAAATTGATGGAGGTAAGTACATTACACATGTATTCTAATTTTATTTCTACTTTTTATGTCTATGTCTATTACTTTATTTTTTTTATAATTTTTTTTTATTATTATTTTCTATTTTATATATTTAATTATTCTTTGCTAAGTTCAAAGATTTCTTGGAAACAGTATTTCCTTTCAGTGCAACAGCATAACAAAGCAACTGTACTAAACCGTACAAGACTTTACGACTAAAGTTTCAGTTTTCCTAAAACTTTATTAGTACTTTACGGTGTCCTCTCTGCTTATCCTCGTTAGTATTCGCTATCTTAGTTACAAACTCTTAATGTAAAATGTTAATAGTTAATTCAAAATCATTATTGTAAATTAGCTTTTTTGCAGATAATAATTTTAAATTATTATTTTTATTATTTTTATTATTATAATCATTATTATTATTTCCATTATTATTATTGTTATTATTATTATTATTATTATTATTATTATTATTATTATTATTATTATTATTATTATTATTATTATTATTATTATTTTATTATTATTATTATTATTATTATTATTATTATTATATTATTATTATTATTATTATTATTATTATTATTATTATTATTATTATTATTATTATTATTATTATTATTATTATTATTATTATTATTATTATTATTATTATTATTATTATTATTATTATTATTATTTTTATTATTATTATTATTATTATTATTATTATTATTATTATTATTATTATTATTATTATTATTATTATTATTATTATTATTATTTTTATTGTTATCATCATCATAAAACTAAACTTGCAGTTTTTAGAATTTATTTTGTTGAATCCACTTGCTCGGAGAAAATGTATTTTAAAGGTATAAAGTCCATCTAAATAATTAATAAATATTTGAAACTATTAATATACTCGCATTATACAGACAAAAGCCCAACTATAAATAGGGGTTTGGGATGGCGAAGCCTGATGAACTTTAGGCAAGCCAAAAGGCGTAGCGTTTGGGTGGAGGGATAGTGACTCGGCTTATTATTATTATTATTATTATTATTATTATTATTATTATTATTATTATTATTATTATTATTATTATTATTATCAATATTTTCATTATTATTATTATTATTATTATTATTATTATTATTATTATTATTATTATTATTATTATTATTATTATTATTATTATTATTATTATTATTATTATTATTATTATTATTATTATTATTATTATTATTATTATTATTATTATTATTATTATATTATTATTATTATTATTATTATTATTATTATTATTATTATTATTATTATTATTATTATTTCTCCCTTTCTAGATAAGCCTCTTCTGGGATTAAGATGGATTCTTGTAGCAATTATTTTCTTTACTCTGATCCCGGTTTTTTTCATGAGAAATTGCATGTCTGTGGCCATTGTGGCCATGATAGACTCAAACTCTACATCCGATTCTGATTACGATACGGATGACGAGACGGATGTGTGCCCTGCAGCTGCTAATAGGAGTGATTCTTCAGATTCTAATGTAAAATATTATTATTATTATTATTATTATTATTATTATTATTATTATTATTATTATTATTATTATTATTATTATTATTATTATTATTATTATTATTATTATTATTATTATTGTTATTATTATTATTATTATTATTATTATTATTATTATTATTATTATTATTATTATTATTATTATTATTAATTATTTTTTTTATTTTATTATTTATATTATTAATATTATTTATTAATTATTATATTATTATTATTATTATTATTATTATTTGTAGTAGTAGTAATAATAGTACTTTTGAGTTAACTATTCCCCTATTTCACTATTTTATACTCTGTGGTAATCGCTGGTATTTTTCATCTAAAATATCTTGAAAGTAACAGTAGAAATTCTCACTGAACTTGCTATAAAAAGAAATATTTTTGCTAATTTCAAAAGAATCCTCTTACATTTGATTTAGACCAACCCTGGGATGACAAGGATTCCACCCTTTATTACTCCTTTTAATTTGAAAGACAACTTACTCAACAGTAAAATTGTAAATGATCGGATTAATAACAACATGGTTGTTTTCATTGCCTCAAAGGCTCAGTTCTTTCTTCTATATGCTTGACATAATCTTACACATAACTATAACAAGTTCAAAAGAAAAACCATTTGGAACCTATTTCTGTTTTTAATATTCTTGGTATTTCTTTTTCTCATTATGTTTCTTGGAAGAATCACATGATCTGCCTCTAAACAAGCTTCGAAGAGGCTAAGTGATCTGGGGAGACTTAAGAACTACATTTCACCACCCACGTTGCTGCCCTGTATAGGGGAGTTGTTCGCTTTTTTTCATGAAGTATGCATCACATATTTAGGGTGGATTTAACAAAATCTGCATTCCTTCATCAGATGGAGTCTAAGAGTTTCTTTCTTATTAAGTGTAGCGTTCTCACTAACTCTCTCCAATCTTTTTCTAACCGTCATACTGTTGTATGATACTCCTTGAAGTATTGCTATTACATTGGACACTGCTCTTCTAATTTCTCTAGTCATATGCCTCCTTTTTTAAGGAGAAATTAAGCAGTTAGCTTTTCTACATAATCTTATCTTTTCTTTGTCTACTCCATTGATAAAATCTGGAACACAACCTCTTTATATATTTTTCTATCTTGCTTTGACTTACACACTTTCAGACGTTTGTGTCTAGCATCTCAGTCCTTAACCTGAAACCTACTTTTACGGCTTTCCGCAACTCCGGTGGAATTTAAGACGTTTTCTATCCGTTCCACTTTTTGACTTAATATTTAGTTTCCTAAAAATTTAGGAGAAAAACAGTGTTTTATTTGTTACTTTAGGCGCGATAACACCCCAATTTTCGGGGGAAAATGACGTCACCATCATACTTTTGGAGGTGACTAAATTCCTCCAAAATATTTAGATGTAAACAACTCCATTTTCGTGACTGCCATTTGTATCTCGATGTTTATGTTATTTTATGTATATTTTTTTTTAATTTAATTTAATAAATGTGTTAAAATATATTGTGATTTTCAAGATTATTTATAAATATCAGTTTTATACGAAACAAAAAAAAAAATAAAATAATAAATAAAATACTAGTAGGCTACATAATCAATCAGTATAATTAAGCCTATTAGGAAATATTTTTCAGTGATGTTATTTCTTCGTAATTTGTCAACAATAGGTTTTATTATTATTTTGCTTTGGCTGCTTATAATTTTCTTAAAACAGAGTATTCATGATCTTGTATCAGTTGAATATTTTGAGAGCCCAGTCGCCATTTTGAATTGGAATCAGCTGACTCGAAATCATGATATTTTAGAAAATAATAGAAAACCGTTCTATTGTGCAAATGGTAAAATGCCCTTTAAAAAAAGGTCTAAAAATTCCATTACGAAAATGGCTCATGACTAAATTTTTATTAAGTCTGTGGACGAATAGAAAACGGCTTAGTATTCCATCTCCCTTTGCCCATCTGATATGACATTAAAAATGCGTTTGAAAGCTTGAAAGTGTGCGAGACAAAGGTAGAGAAAATAGATATAATGGAGTACGTTCCAGTTTTTTAATCAGAGTAGTACATTAAGACTGAGCATAACGGCTAAGTCTGAGATGAGAGAGATGGACAAAGAATGCATAAGACTGTGTAGAAAGGTATGTTAAACGTGTTCTTCTAAAAAAAATTTGCATCTTATAATTTATCTTTTGTTCCTGTTACTTTTAGTTAATTATTGATATACTATTCGGAAACCGAGATTCTATGATAAATATAAATTAAATATAAAGTATTAATATAAATTATTATTATGAATTATAATAAATTTTTTCGGATATAATTGTAAAGTTTACAGATCTTTATAAGCATGTATTCGGATGTATAAATGAAAAATCCAACTGCAATATCATATGTAGAATATGTTGAAAAATTATAAAAATCAACATCAGGGTAAACTGATATTCTGATGTCAGCTTTATATTCGCATCTACGGATGTCAAAGCATTTACCTCAGCAACATCACTACCCTGCAAAAAATTGTCCTAACGAATCGTTGGGACAAGTGGCAAAAATATCACAGTAAAATTTTCAGTACAGAAAAGATATGTTTAAGAATAAGAAAGTCGCTTCACTGGTTTATTTTCTAATAAGAAAATAACTGAAAAAATTTGTTGTGACATTTTTGCAACTTGTCCCAACGATTCGTTAGGACAATTTTTGGCAGTGTATAATAAATTTAAAATTATCCTTCAGGAATCAAGTGGAGAGTTCTCCTGGACCACTTCTCAGCAAGGATTTGTCGTTGGGGCTTATTTTTGGGGATTCATTTTGGCAAGACTGTTTCGTAAATATTTTTAAAGTATTTTTATTTTTATTTTCAAATTTTTTTTTTTTTTTTCAAAAATTTTACTTGTTAAATTCAGTTTTAAATTACTTATATTAGGATGTTAGTAATTAATTTAATTTAATTTAATTTAAAATTTATTAATTATTAAATTATTAATTTAATGCGTCATTTATTTATTAATTTAATAACAATTTACTAGTTAATTTAATAATTTTATTTAAGTAATTTATTAAATTAAAACTGTAATTAATTAATGAATACATAGTTCAAAATTAATTAATTAATTAATAAATTATTGATTTAATGCCTTATTTATTTATTATTTTATTAATTAATTATTAAATTTAATAATTTTATTTAAATAAGTTTACTAATTTAATGCTGTAATTAAAATAATAAATATATAGTTCAAAAATTGTTAAATAAATTAAAGTTACTATGTTATAAATTTGTAATTAATAAAATGAATTAATTTAATAAATAATCAATTAAATAAATAAATTAAAAAAAAAAAAAAAAAAAAAAATTAATTAAAAATTGAAAAAAAAAAAAAATTCATAAATATTTATTAATTAATAATAAAAAAAAAAAAAAAAAAAAAAAAAAAAAAAAAAAATATATATATATATATATATATATATATATATATATATATATATATATATATATATATATATATATATATATATATATATATATATATATATATATATATATATATATATATATATATATATATTATAAAAGAGATTTATTATTTTAACCCTAATTTTTTGTTAGTATTTAATGAGAATACTTAACGAATTTAATTAATAATAATATAAAATAATAATAATAATAATAATAATAATAATAATAATAATAATAATAATAATAATAATAATAATAATAATAATAATAATATAATAATAATAATAATATAATAATAATAATAATATAATAATAATAATAATAATAATTATAATAATAATTAAATAATTAATAATCATAATAATAGCAATCATAGAAATAATAATGATATAATCATAATAAGTCATAAAAAATAATTATTATAATTTATAAAATATAATAATAATAATAATAATAATAATAATAATAATAATAATAATAATAATAATAATAATAATAATAATAATAATAATAATAATAATAATAATAATAATAATAATAATAATAATAATAATAATAATTAAAATAAAATAATAATTATAATCAATCATAAAAATAAGAATTAAAATTGTAAAGAAAATGATAATAATAAATTACAATTATAATAATAATAATAATAATAATAATAATAAAAAAAAAAAAAAAAAAAAAAAAAAAAAATATAAAATAATAATAATAATAATAATAATAATAATAATAATAATAATAATAATAATAATAATAATAATAATAATAATATATAATAATAATAATAATTAAAATATTGACTAAAATAATAATAGATAAATCATATATAATAATAATATAATTTGATAAATATTGAGTTTATTGAGCATTAGTCAATAGTCAAATCATTTTTTGAAATTTATTCGTGTAATTTATTTTTCAAATGTTTTATAAGTTTAATATTTTAAATTTAATGTTTTATTAATTTCTGAAATCGAAGAATTATTATTATTATTGTTATTATTATTATTATTATTATTATTAGTTATTATTATTATTATTATTATTATATATTATTATTATTATTATTATTATTATTATTATTATTATTATTATTATTATTATTATTATTATTATTATTATTATTATTATTATTATTATTATTATTAAATATTTATAATTATAATTATATTATTATTATTATTATTATATTATTTTTATAATTATAATTATATTATTATTATTATTATTATTATTATATTATTATTATATTATTATTATTATTATTATTATTATTATTATTATTATTATTATTATTATTATTATTATTATTATTATTATTATTATTATTATTATTATTATTATTATTATTATTATCTGCAATGTTTACCAAACTCTGGTGACCTTTAAATCTTGCTTATTTCTGATACAGGAGCATTATCATTATTATTATTATTATTTATTTTTATTATATTATTATGATTATTATTATCTGAAATGTTTACCAGACTCTGTTGACCTTTAAATCTTGTTGATTAATTGTGTTAAGAGGTAAAAAAGTTGTTGGTATACTTTCCCTTTCTCGAATTATTAGGGAAACTTTTATATCTCTTATTTTATTATATTAAAAACTAATGATTCAATTTTAATATTACTCTATTAGTATTTGTTATAAATATTTTCCTATTTTTTTGTAAGGTTTAAATATTATTTTTTTTCAGTTAGTCGACTTTGTGAACGTTTTGGACATTGGAAAAGCATATCATTAGGATTGACAATATCAGGAGTTCTTATGTTTCTCTCACCTTTGTGCGCAGAAGTAAGTCCTTATCTTCTTGCCGCTAATCGATTTATAGTTGGGGCTACTTATGGTCCTAATCCAGCAAGTCTTCAATGTCTCTTTGCCGCTTGGGCTCCAAAGAATGAGCTCGGCCTAATGAGTACGGTTGCGTATTCAGGTAAGAGTTTATTCTTATGTTGGATAATAAGTTAAAGTTGGTATACGTATATTACTGCAA
>SEYY01006162.1:0-5000 GCA_009176605.1 Armadillidium nasatum | reverse complement strand
TCATTAAAATTTAGAGCTCAATTTGAGTTATTGTTTTCGTCATTATATAGAACTCAATTTGAGTTATCATAATCTTTAAGATTTTGAACTCAATTTGAGTTTTTGTTATCTTTATTATAAAGAACCCAAATTTGAGTTATCATAATCATTAAGATTTAGAACTCAATTTAAAATATTGCTATCATTTAAATATAGAACTCAATTTGAGTTATGAGATTTAGAACTCAATTTGAGCTATTATTATCATTAATTATAGATCTCAATATGAGTTATCATAATCATTGAGATATAAACTCAATTTGAGCTATTGTTATCATTTAAATATAGAACTCAATTTGAGTTATCATTATCATTAAGATATAGAACTCTGTATGAGTTACGTTTATTAAAATTTGGAGCCTAATTTAAGTTATTTTTTGCTTAATGAATTTTGAGTGATTGTTTATTAATGGATATTTTATCACTCTAAATTTTTATTAATTAAATGATAGAACTTATCTGGATATAGATTATGTGGTGAAAATAATGTTATTGAAATAAGAATGAAACGTAATATTTTTATTGTTTTCGACGATTATGTTTATGGCACAAAAAATATTTTTAAAAAAATATGCTGTTGAACAATCAAAATTAATTTGGTAATTAATGTTTATATATAATTTATATATAATTAAATATATTATATATATTTAATAATTATATATATTTGAAAGATTTTTTCGTGCATTAAGGTACTGTAAATTGAGAAATTTTGAGAGATATTATAAGAAATAAAATAAAATTGAGAAGAAAATGCTTTTCAAAACTGGATTTTAATCTCGATACTACTATCACCATTATTATTATTATTATTATTATTATTATTATTATTATTATTATTATTATTATTATTATTATTATTATTATTATTATTATTATTATTTGTTTTTATAATGTTCTTTAAAGTATAAATTTATATGTACAAATAAATATAAAATATAAAATAAAATTTTAATTAAAAATTGTAATTGTCTCTAAAATTGAAAATGAAATATTTCTGTACTTTCTAACATTTATTTTAAAAATAAATAAGAAAATTTTACAAAATTAAAAAAAAATTAAAAAATAACCAAAAAGGAAATTTGAAAATAATAAATGAACAATTCTTACATAACAAGGAAAATATTTTTAAAAATATAAAAAAATAAAAAAATTTAAAAAAAAAAAAAAAAAACTTTTTTTTTAAAATATATTTTTTTAAAATTAAATTTTTTAATTCCCAAAATATTTTTCATCTTAAGAGTAATTTTTCATCAAATATTTAATAAAGTATAGCACTAGAAATAAAATTAACACACACACACACACACATATATATATATATATATATATATATATATATATATATATATATATATATATATATATATATATATATATATATATATATATATATATATATATATATATATATATATATTATATATATATATATATATATATATAAATTAGAAAAAAAATAATAAGAAAAAAAAAAAAAAAAAAAAAAAAAAAAAAAAAAATTTAAATTATTATTATTATTATTATTATTTATTATTATTATTATTATTATTATTATTAATTATTATGGTAATTGTCTAGCTGACAGCAGTGGATATTTTCGTACGAGACCAGGTTGCTGAAACTAGCACCATACCTACGCGTTGCGATTTCGACTGGAACTACGAGTAGGGATTTGAAACTAACAACATAAATTTCTATTAACAAGGTTTATCATTAACACAAATTTAAATTAATTTGAAATATATTATATATATATATATATATATATATATATATATATATATATATATATATATATATATATATATATATATATATATATATATATATATATATATATATATATTTATAATATGGCAATACAAAACTCCAACTGCATAGCCATATTGCTAAAATGTCTTTTTTAAAACAAAAATTTTGAAAGGATGAATTCATCATTTATGGGTTGCAATTAATAATTTATATAAGCCAAAATTATACAGGTAAAGAAATAAATAAATATATATATATATATATATATATATATATATATATATATATATATATATATATATATATATATATATAATATTATATATATATATATATATATAATATATATATATATATATATATATATATATATATATATATATATATATATATATATATATATATATATATATATATATATATATATATTATTTTTCCCTCGGAAATAACTTTAAAATTTGTTTGCAATTTCATTAATTACACGCATGTATCAAAGATTATTGGCAACTTATATGCGTAGTTTCAGTCGAACTCGCAACACATGAATATGTAGTTCCAATGAAACTTAGCAACGTGTAGGTATGTTGCAGCAGCAACTGGTCTCGTACGAAAAAAACCACAACTGGTCAGCTAAACAATTCCATTATATTATTATTATTATTATTATTATTATTATTATTATTTTTATTATTATTATTATATTTTTTATTTACTTATTATTATTATTATTTTTATTATTATTATTATTATTATTAATTATTATTATATTATTATTTATTATTATTATATTATTATTATTATTATTATTATTATTATTATTATTATTATTATTTTATACTACACTACTACTGATCATTATTTTTAACACTGCTTTCAGCTTACAATTAATAAGAGTTATAACCATCACTTATATAATGAAAATATGGTAATAATGAGAAAGGGAGAAATCGAAAACATATTGAGTTTTACAGTTTTCCTTGTGAGCGGTTACCTAATCGATTCCTCATTCCTTTTCAGAGGCTGTGAAAGCTTTTCAGTCATAGTCAATGAAATGGAAATTACTCTTGTCTGGGTAAGGAAAGGACGATTTTTTCTGATTTAGATTATTATTAAATATTTATCCAGACGAAATATTCTAAAACTAAATTTTTACTAACATATTTCAATGGTTAATCAATGGATAAATGAATTGAAGGAATTTTAAAGACAATTTTTTTAAAATTAAATTTTTCTGGCTTAGTAAATATGCAATAATTTCAAAATGATATATATATTATATATATATTATATATATATATATATATTATATAATCATATATATATATATATATATAATATATATATATATATATATATATAATATAAATATATATATATATATATATATATATATAGTATATATATATATATATAATATATATATATATATATATATATATATATATATATATATATATATATATATATATATATATATATATATATATATATATATATATATATATATATATATATTATATATATATATATATATATATATTGTTTGAACAGTTTGAGTTGAAGATTTTGCCTTTTCATTTTCACTATAAAGTCTTTGATATCTCTCATATAATGAAGCAAGCTCCGACCTGGACTGCAAAAGATATTGTTCTATGAATACCTTTCATCATCCTGTAAGTGAGTAAGGGAACAAGTGATCAAGTGAGCAAGTGGGCAAGTGAGCAATTAAGCTCGAACATGTATTGCAAGATAATATAGAAGCCCAGGTTTTGTCTTGATTTCCTTCCTTGCAGCCAAAAGAGAAGTTGTATTTATTATTCATAATAATTAATACAACATTTATTTAAAGCATGAAATATTGCCGATTTGTTTTATCTTTGAAATTCGAAATGATTTAAATATCTCTTGGGCAAAAACCTAACGTTTTTTAAGCAATAATTAAAATAATTGTTTTTAATCAAAATTTGACAGGAACATCGAATACAGCACATATAAATTAGTAATGAACGATTTTTTCGTCAATGGAAGGATTTTCATGCAGAGAATTTAGTAAAGAAATATATAATAAAATCAACAAAATTTACCAAAAAAATAAATAAATTAATTAAAAAGTAATTAAAAAAAATAAATAAATAATTTTTTTAAAATAATAATAAAAAATATAAATTTTTCTTTCTCATTGTCTTGTCGGTGAAGAAAAATTAAAGGCTCTTCTTTATTCATATTTATTATAACAAATAAAATACAAATAAATATAAGTAGATAATAATTTATATAAATTATTAATTAATTAATTAATTTGTCTTAAAATTGCTTGATTAGAACTTCTAATATGAACAAATTTCTTATAAAAAAACTATCAAATGGATTTTTTTTAATAAAGGTTAGTGATGGAAGAGTTTATATGTTTTGCAACTACTTCTTCTTCTTCTTCTTCTTCTTCTTCTTCTTCTTCTTTTCTTCTTCTTCTTCTTCTTCTTCTCTTCTTTCTTCTTCTTATTATTATTATTATTATTATTATTATTATTATTATTATTATAAAAAACTTTTTCCAAAATATATACTAAAAACTATTTCACAGCCTGTTTACTCCACTTATATATAATTTATTGGTATGGGATATGCAAGTGTATAACCTACTATACCTTAAACACAACATAAAAAATTATCCATTACCAAACACGATACTCACATACATACATAAACAATTTCAGTCATAAAGGAATGTCAAATGAATTACTGACAAATTTATAATGCATAACCAAAATGTAACAAGGCCAAATTAGCACAAAGACTAAGTAACACAAAGTACGCACTAACCAAAATCGTACAATCGTACAATGACATTGAAAAATGGAATTATCTTAAAAAAAAAAAAAAAAAATTAGAAACATTTCCCACGTTTCATAAACAAACCGAAAATTACTTGCTATCAAAATAATAAAGTGCCGACCTAACCACTTATTTTTACACTAACTCAAAATTAAAATTTTGTTATTACAATTATTATTACGATATTTTTAGTATTATTACGATTCATATTATTATAAATATTGCCATTATTATTTTCATTATTATTATTATTTTTTTATTTTTTATTATTATTATTATTATTATTATTATTATTATTATTATTATTATTATTATTAATTATTATTATTATATTATTATTATTATTATTATTATTATTTTATTATTATTATTTA
>SEYY01006161.1:10000-19955 GCA_009176605.1 Armadillidium nasatum | reverse complement strand
TTGAAATTTCAGTCAAGTCTTATTTTTATTTTGTAAAGCGTACTTTGTGATTTATCTCATCACTCACCATCTTCTTAATCACATCACAAAGTTACGACTTTATATTGGCGGCAGCGGTGACGACTTTATATTGGTGGCTGTGCGGTGGGATCCATGTTATATTGGCGGCAGCAGTGACGACGTTATTGGTCGACAGCTGTAAAATCATAGTTATATTGTTAATAAACAGCTTGAGACTGTCTTTAAAGTCCATATTATAATTGGTGAGATTGATTTTTGATAAAACTTTAAAGTAAATTGATGAGATACATTTTTCCTTATATTATTTATTAGACTGAAGTTTCGAAGTGTTTCAAAGCGGAACTATAGATATTGTTTTATATAAAGTTAAGTTCATTTAATATTTAATATGGCAGAAGCAGGTGAATTTCAAAACGAAAACTTAAATATGCCAAATTTCCCTAATTATAAAATTCCCCTAATCATTATAATAGAGATAGAAATTATAATAATAATATTATATGCTTCTATTGTAATAAACAAGGACATATAAAGAGATACTGTCCTCAAATTAATAGAAGACACTCCCTTATGCAAAACCCACCAAAAAACTATTAAACCGATCCGTTACAGATGATTTAGAAAATCCTGTAACATATTTAAGAGTAAATAATTTAAAGTCATTGGGATATTGGGATTCAGGGTCAAATATATCAATAGTTTCTTATAATCATTTTTCTAAGTTATATGAAACGGATCGATTTAAGAGTATTATAAAAGTCCCTAATATAAATGTTACAAGTGTTACTGGTGAAAAATTAAAATTAATGGGTAAAGCTTCTTTATATTTTAGTATTGGTAAAAATAAATTTATTCATGAAATATACATCTTAGACAATACAAAATTCGTAAGAGATATGTTGATAGAAATGAGAGAAATTCGTATAGTCAAAAGGACTTTGTAGATACCAATAGAGTTTTAGAAAGATCACTTGAATATAGGTCAAATAGAAGTAAAAATATGATTAGATTAATTGATGTTTTGATATTCATTGTAAAGATGTTTTGTTATTGCTAAAATGATTTAGAATTGAGGAAATATTATGTAATGGTTTATATTATGAGAATTATTTTTATGATTATTTATTCATTTATGAGGATTCATCTTATGTTGAAGTTATGAAAGGTTGTAAGAAGGAACAAAGAAGTTGTTACTTTGTTGATAGAGTCTTGCGGAGAACCATTGTGAGTTCAATCCTAACGTTAAATGAATTGTTGTACCTTCGGGGACATTCATGTTAGACCGCCTTGTGACTATTTGTAAACAAACGTTTGTTTACATTATTCAAAGATTCGAGGTTTTGAATATCTATTGTATAAATATTTGTTTTAGACTCCAGAAACTCTTAAAAGATTTCTGAGAGGTTGAATTGATGTTATTTTATATTTTTCATACTATTTTATATTATTGTTGTTTTATAAATTCCTCTTTTTTAACAATGTTTAAGTTGATGTTAAGACCTTTTTGAATTTGTAATATTTTAGAGTTATTTAGTTAAATAAATTTTTGTAATTCATCTTTTGCAAATAGGTTAAAATTTAAACATGGGGTAATATAAAGTATTTTTATTTCAACTATTTACAATATATGAATTTCTTTAATTATTGATGAAGCTTAAAAACTCATAATAACATTTCTTTTTATATTTATTTATTTTCTTAAATTTTATGATTATTATTATTATTATTATTATTATTATTATTATTATTATTATTATTATTATTATTATTATTATGTAACTTACTTAATCTCAGCACCTATAAAAGGAATCAAAAATACATTATATTGAACAGTAGACAACGGCCATTAGATCCCTGAGGATCTATCTCTTAACCTGAGTTAAGAAGGGGCCATAACCTTAACCTGAGTTAAGGGAGGGAAAGGTGATCCCAGAGGATTAACCGCTATTGGCCAGAGCCAATGACTAGATTTGATTGAAGAAGGTAGTCAAAACCTCCTTTTAGAATCTAGTTCCAAACCCGAGTTAAGAAGGGGCTTTTAGATCTTTTGATCTAACCTTAACCTGAGTTAAGGGAGGAAAGTGATCCCAGAGGATCAAAATGTTGGCCAGAGCCAACGACTGAGTTTGATTGAAGGAAGGTAGTTAAAACCTCCTTTTAAAACTCAGTTCCTTATTCTTTCCTTAAGGCCTTTGAAGGACAGATCCCAGAGGATCTCATGAGTTCCTTCATTTCTTTTCTCGTGAATTCCCGTCTACTTTAACCCTTGTGTAAATAATTAATATTCCCATATGTTGCTTAAAGATATTTAATTCATAATACGCTCGGTCATTAGCCATTGCTACCATTTTTGTTAAATCATTTTCCTTTTGTAAATAAATTATTATTAAGTAAAAACTGTTTCACTTTGATTCCTCTTTGAAATTTCAGTCAAGTCTTTATTTTTATTTTGTAAAGCGTACTTTGTGATTTATCTCATCACTCACCATCTTCTTAATCACATCACAAAGTTACGACTTTATATTAGTATAAAAAGTGGTTCTCCGTTATATTCTAAAATAGATTGTGAATGGGACAAAAATAACGAAGAAGCCAAATTTTATAAATATAAAAATAAATGGGAGACTGAAATTTCTTTGGTCAAAAAAAGAACAACTTTAAACAAATAATTTATTTATAAAATATACAAAAAAAAGGTTTATAAAATTTACAATAGCAAAGTGGAGAGCGGTCATAAAGAAATAAATATAGACTACACATTTTAAGATGGGAAAATAATTTAACGTAAAATATTAAGGTTGAACGAATTAATTATTTATATAGGGGTTAGAAAATAAACACCAGCGAAGGGTGAAGGAACTCTAGAGATCCTCTGGGATCTGTCCTTCAAAGGCCTTAAGGAAAGATAAGGAACTGAGATTTTAAAAGGAAGGTTTTGACTACCTTCCTTCAACAAATCCAGTCATTGGCTCTTGCCAACAGTTGATCCTCTGGGATCACTTTCCTCCCTTAACTCTTGTTAAGGTTAGATCAAAAGATCTAAAAGCCACTTCTTAACTCAGGTTAAGAGAATAGATCCTCTGGGATCTAAAGGCTGGTGAATACTCCCTCTCGATGGTTTCAACTGCTCCCTTTTATAGTCGCTGGGTTTATCTAAGTTACATAATAATAATAATAATAATAATAATAATAATAATAATAATAATAATAATAATAATAATAATCACAAAATTTAAGAAAATAAATAAATATAAAAAGAAATATTATTATGAGTTTTTAAGCTTCATCAATAGTTAAATAAATTCATATATTGTAAATAGTTAAAACAAAAATACTTTATATTACCCCATGTTTAAATTTTAATCTATTTGCAAAAGATGAATTACAAAAAAAAATTTACTTAGCTAAATAATTCTAAAATATGACAGATTCAAAAGTCTCAACATCAACTTTCATAATTTAAACATTGTTTTTACTAATTTTACCTTTTAAGTTTTATTAAAGATTTTTAATTTACGTCACAAAAAAAAATAATACATATATATAGAACTCTGTTATCAATTTACTAACTTTATCTTTTAAGTTTTATTTAAGTCTTTTAATAATAATATTCTAGCCTCTTCCAACGTATAACATTTTGACATTGACCAACCAATCGTTATTATTTTGTTTGACGTGTTTTTAGAAACAATCTAAAAAAAATTTTCTGAATAAAAGAATCCATAATCGTTATTTTTGTCATTGACGTAATTTATAGATGAAGACATTCTATGTATATTCGTTATTAATTTTAATCTTAATTTTATTTACCTGAATAAAAAAAGGAAAGGAATAACGATAGATTATACACTCTCATATATAAAATATATTATAAATAATATGAAAAAAATAATATAATATCAAAATCAAATTTCTCAAATACTTCTGCATAACCAATTGTATGCACACTCGATTTAGTCTCTGAGTAATGAGAACAAATATTTATTCTCAAATAGTCACAAAGGCGGTCTAACATGAATGTCCCCAAAGGTATAACAATTCATTTAACGTTAGGATTGAACTCACAATGGTTCCCGCGAGACTTCCCACAAAATAACTCTACAAATAACTTCTCTATGTTTTCATAATAGTTGCAACTTTATAAAATTTTAATAAATGAATAAATAACTATATCAATAATTCCATAAAAAAAATATCTCTACTTTCTCTTTACATTTATAAAGAAATGTTACTATATCAATTAATCTTTTTTTCCTTCCCTTCCTTTTATTTTATCATTAAGCAAGAAAAGTATTCTCATCTCAAAGCCCTACCTTGTCCTGCACTTCCTACATCTGTTTCTAATATAATTTTTATTTAATTTATATTTTACACAAACAAAATAAAAAAAAAAAACTAATAACAAAGAGTTCACAAATACTGTATAATACAATAATAAACTTTATTTAACAAAACTTTTTTCTAACCATTAATAAATGAACCAAAAAAATTTTATTATTAATTTATTAAGGAGAAAAAAAATATTCATAACTAAGCATAATAGATTATATTATTTGAGCTTCACAAATTATATATATATTCTAATAAAGATTTTTTTTTTTTTTTTTTTTTTTTAAGAGAGCGTATAAATTATATTTTAAAGGTAGACTAATGTGAAATAAATGTTTATTTATATTATGCGGTCATAATTTATATTTTTATTATTATACCGATTATTTGTAATGATCAAACTATAAACAAATTTAATTGGCCAAATAATTTTCAGTCTAATGAGATATTATAAGGGGAAATTAATTTTTAAAAAAATGTCCCAACGAAAATTTGTCAAAATTATAATATAATATCACAAAATTATATATATATATATATATATATATAATTAACATCCGCATCCGCATTGCCGCATCCGCATCCTCATCAAAATTAACATCCGCATCCGCATCCGCATCCTCATCAAAATTAACATCCGCATCCGCATCCGCATCCGAACTTTTCGAAAATTCAACATCCGCATCCGCATCCGCATCCGCACTTTCGAAAATTCAACATCCGCATCCGCATCCGCATCCGCACTTTCGAAAATTCAACATCCGCATCCGCATCCGCACCTCTCCAAAATTCAACACCCGCATCCGCATCCGCATCCGCAAATTGGAAAATATGACATCCGATCCATCACTAATATATATATATATATATATATATATATATATATATATATATATATATATATATATATATATATATATATATATATATATATATATATATATATATATATATATATATATATATATATATATATATATATATATATATATATATATATATATATATATATATATATATATATATATATATATATATATATATATATATATATATATATATATATATATATATATATATATATATATATATATATATATATATATATATATATATATATATATATATATACAATTCCAAAGTCTGCTATTGGAGATTCGAAACCTGGCCTTTAAGTTGGAAAGACAGAGAGTTACCTTCGTACCACGACAGTACAAAATGGAATCGCTTTGAGAAAGCTCATAAACACTCATCATGATGTCTAACTCAATGGGTCCCTCACCCCACCCCACGACTGCGCTCGGATACTGGGCAACAGGTCAGTTACTGTCTCCTTCGCCCACAGAATATATATATATATATATATATATATATATATATATATATATATATATATATATATATATATTATATATATATATATATATATATATATATATATATATATATATATAAAGTGTGCGTGAATAATTTGCATTTTAATAAAATGGAACATTTTGGGATATATTGCAAAATATTTTCCCTTGTTTTGATTACGTCATTGTTTCATTGATTTGGATATTCAGTTCCAAACCAATACTTCATTAATATACAGTATATTTTTTAATAAATATTAACATTTATGTACTTTACATATATATATATATATATATATATATATATATATATATATATATATATATATATATATATATATATATATATATATATATATATATATATATATATATATATATATATATATATATATATATATATATATATATATATATATATATATATATTCGAGTAGGTGAAACTTCGATATTAAGCATATATCATATATAAGGTGAACCTAATGAAAAATTTTCCTTTAGAATCATTTTAGATGATGACAGTGCAGTTCCTCCAACTCTTTTTAACTCATTTATGCTTAATATCGAAGTTTCACCCACTCGAATCATTAGTAGTAAGAAAGCATTTGAACCAGGAAGTATTTCAGTGATTCTTAATACATATGTGTGTTTCCGAGCAGGAAACTCTGCCCCTGTAAGTAGTATCTTCTCTGCCTTACAGTACAGCTTCATTAAGTAATGATTTTCTGGTGTATTCTTTTCCTTCTCTCATTTTTGGTCCTCTGCACCAGAGCTTTTCGAAGTGGGATTCGTGAGAAGTCTTGGATTTATTAAACCGAAACCTCGATCAAGTTTGAAGGACATTTAAACTGTACTGGGGAACTGAGGACCTCCATCGCCAATATTGAGCCAAGAATTTACCTTTTGTTTAAGAACATGCATTTAGCCCAGCGATTCGAAACTGCACCCCACATAGATCTCAGAGCCAAGGAGATCACAGAAGTTTGGATGGGATTAATTATAAGCATTTATCAACCTTCAAATAAATATTTAAAGAAGGGATATTATAAATGGGCAAATGATGTTACACTCAGGGGGTCCACAAGCAAAAGAAGGTTGAGAACCCTGGATGTAGCCAAACTAGCCATATACCTTACGGGTCGCCATAATCTTATTTTTTAGTTTTTATTTAATTTTTTTTTATTATTCAATTTTTTTTATTCTTATGATAAAAATTGGAAAAAAGGATGGGAAAAAAATTTGCTTGATGGAGATTGGGTCTCAATGAATGAAATTTGAGAAACCATGCTGTATACTTCATTTTGAGAATCGTTTCATATGACATAATCTTCCACAAAATTATACCACCTTCGAAAACACACAACCTGAACCTTCGTCATTTCTTAATACCCTCCTCTTTTTTTTTTTTCTCGTTACCTTTCTAAGAAGGATACATTGCTTCTCTTTCTAGAAAAGCTTCTAAGAGATTGAATGTTTTGAGGCGGCTTCGCAATTTTTTCACATCACCACAGTTGCTTACTCTTTATAGGGATGTTGTTCGCTCCTGTATGGAATAGGCCTCACACATCTGGGGTGGTTCCACTTTGAAAAGGTGGAATCTATGGCTTTTCGTCTAATCAGCTTTCTCTTTCAACTTCCTCCATTGACCAGGGCTCGTGAGACATGACTTCTACACAGTATTATCCTTTTTCTGTCCAACTCTCTGATCTCAGACTTGAATGCTAAGCTCAGTCTTACATATACTCTACTGATAAAGTCTGGAATACATTCATTTCATCTATTTTTCTCAACTACCTTTGACTTGCACACTTTCCAGCCCCGTGTATCCTGAAATGATGTCTTTTAAATTGACTAAGTTTCCTGTATTTCCACAATTCTAGTGGATATTAATAGGCCTTTAGCCTTTGCCCACCAGAGGATATATATATATATATATATATATTATATATATATATATATATATATATAATATATATATATATATATATATATATATATATATATATATATATATATTATATATTATACATTACACCACATCATGCAGGGTGGTGTCGACTGCAGAAACGAAAATTCCTATAATATATAATATATAGTATAATATATAATATATAATATATAATATAATATATAATCCTTGCTCTTAGCTCCGAATGACTCAGTCGTTAAACGAGTACATCAGTTGAGTGCCCTTGCCACTGATGGGAATAATCTCCGGCATCCGCGATAAGCCTGGCCCAGCCAGCGGTAACCGCCGTGGGCCCGTGAAATCTTAGGATCTTCCTCGAAAAGATCCCACTGACAGGACGATAGTCCTTCCTGGGGGATGAAGATTATTATATTTTATATATATATATATATATATATTATATATATATATATATATATATATATATATATATAATATATATATATATATATATATATATATATATATATATATATATATATATATATATATATATATATGACGATTTTTTTCGTACCGAAATTCCCTTTACAATAATCAATTTTCAATAGCGCCAAAAAATAAACTTTTTTTTCCCTTCAAAACTTATTTATAAAAGGGGAAATTATTTTTTGTTATTATTTTTCTTTTTCTTCTTCTGAAGTTTTGGAGTCGCTCTGATGATAATTACATTAATTAGTGTTCTCCCTTGTTCCATCCATTACGCATACTATTATTAGCGAAATTTTTACAGCTCATATATTAAAACATATACTTGCTATATATATATATATATATATATATATATATATATATATATATATATATATATATATATATATATATATATATATATATATATATATATATATATATATATATATATATATATATATATATATATATATATATATATATATATATATATATAGATTAGTGGTTTTAATATGTTTCCATGTCTTCATGTTAAGGATAGATTCGAAAACTTTGAAAAGAGAAGAGGTTTAAGAAAATTGGATGATTGTTGGAGGATTAAGAGGGGTTCCCCCGTCTTTGACCCAACTAAATTTCTTCATTTTTAAAGTAAGAAGGAACGGTTGAAGTTGATAAGCGGAGACGAAGCAGTTTTCAGTGACAGGTTATAAGCTCAGAAGCACAAATTTTGAGAACCATTGGAGGGACACCATTAGGACTATTCACTTTATTAGTGTTAAGCTCAGGGGGAGTAAAAATAACATATTTTTAAAGAAATTACAACGTTAATTAAGAATAAATAAGCTGAAAGGGGGTGGAGTATAAGAAATAGCTCTGGAATCGCCAAGTGTGGAATTAGAGGCAAATGTACGAGAGAAGACTTCAGCTTTTGTGGAAGATAAAACATCAGTTGTGCCTTCGGAAGATACTTGAAGAGGGAGAAGAAAAAGCAAAGTTGGAGTTGACGCTTTTAGCAAAATTCCGGAAAGAGTGGGAGGAGGAGAACCTGAAAGTCATTAAATTTTTATACGGACAAAAGCGTTCTTAGTGTCAAGGAGAATATTTTTTGATGAAACATATGTTGCATAAGTTTATAAAATATGAAGATGATAATTCAGGAACACAGCATCTCTGTGGCAAATAGCACGAGAACAAGAAGAAAAAAACCAAGGTATATTATTGTCAATGAGGGATAGAATATATAATGCAAGCCTCCATGCTAAATAAAATCTCTTCGATTATTTGGACACTCCGAGAGATTTCTCCTGGAGTAAAAGTAATCGTGTGATGGAAAACTAAATAATTATGACAGAAAGTCAGATAAAACAACATCGAAATGTTAAAAATGTTTTCTCGCAGTAGACTGGATCTTTCCGAGGAAGGTTAGAAGAGACAGAATAGGATATAAGGATCAGAGGGGAGTCGGTAAGACCTAGAGGTGGAAAGAATTTAACAGGATAAGAAGAAGGATTAGAAGTTAAGAAGAAAATTGGTTTATCCAAAAAGATCAGAGATACTGGTAGAGAGCTTCACTATCTGCTGAAAGTCATTTTAAGTAGAGATAAAGTAGGGGAGTTCACCCGCTGTATCTTATGAATTAGAGGATATATATAAATAATATATATATATATATATATATATATATATATATATATATATATATATATATATATATATATATATATATATATATATATATATATATTATATATATATATATATATATATATATATATATATATATATATATATATATACCTATTTTTTTTTTTTTTTTACCTTCTCACCCCCTGACCACCCCTGCTGAGGCGGCCACACTTCGCTAATG
>SEYY01006160.1:0-10000 GCA_009176605.1 Armadillidium nasatum | reverse complement strand
TCATAATTATGATTCCTTATTTATTTCCTTCATTTCAACTGAAGAAATTTATACACTATGTTCATTTACAGCCGTCAATAGTTCCTAATAAAAAAAAAACCTTGGAAGCATCTCACAAACCGTACTTTTTATTTTTTTATTACTTATCTCTCTCTCTCTCTCTCTCTCTCTCTCTCTCTCTCTCTCTCTCTCTCTCTCTCTCTCTCTCTCTCTCTCTCTCTCTCTCTCTCTCTCTCTCTCTCTCTCTCTCTCTCTCTCTCTCTCTCTCTCTCTCTCTCTCTCTCTCTCTCTCTCTCTCTCTCTCTCTCTCTCTCTCTCTCCTTCTCCTCCCTCAAAATACTATCTTCATTGTTATCCCTTTCTCCCTTTAAATTTTCTATCATTTTCTTAAGAAAATCATTCTCCAAAATTGATTGATTTCTTAAAAATAATTAGAAAGCTATCAAGAATTGCTATCAAGAAGACCATGTCTTGAAATTTTTCTCCTAGTTCAAAGTCTGAAAATCTAGTTATGGCTTCTTATGAAATATAACAATTAATTGCTAAAACTGGGTATCCACATACAGTTACAGGAAACTTAAACGTTCTAGCAATAAAAATGTTGGCATCTCAGATATCTGATTTAAAAAAAATGTTTTCTCTCTCCAATAACACAGTGAAGTGTAAGAATCGTGGAATAGCTGATAATATCGAGGAAGCTGTTGTAGGTCGCTTAAAACAGTGGGGGGGTTTTTTTTTCTCTCTCTTAAGTCGATATAAGTTCAGACATATCGGACAATACCAATTTAATATGTTTTGTGGGTTATGACTTTGAGAATAAATCTAAAGAAGAATTTCTATTTTGCAAACCATTGAAAACAAGAATAACAGCAGAAGAAATTTATAACTAGATTGACTCGTACATCAATCGAAATGACATTGACTGGAAAAAATGCGTGGGCCTGAGCAGCGATGGCGAACGCGCAATGTCAGGCGTCCGTGCGGGGCTTTTTAAATAAAATAAAACCCAAGGCAACTTAATGTGTATGGGTACATTGTAGTATACACAGAGAAGCCTTGGTCATGAAAAAATGTCATTACTTTTGAAAACTGTTTTGCAAGAATGTGTAAAACTAATAAATTTTTATTATACATCGTCCCCTGAATTCCAGGTTATTCACCGCATTACGTAAAGAAATGGGTAGTGAACATGAACATCTTTTACATTGCAAAGTACGATGGTTATCCAAAAGAAATGTTTTGAAGAGACTTTTTGAAATGAGAGAAGAAGTTTTAATGTTTTTAAACCAACATCCCCCAACGTCTAAGGATGCAATATTTGAATTTAAAGATAGTTTTAGTGATGTTTATTGGTTGATTAAATTGTCTTACCTTTGTAACATTTTTGATTTTTTAAATAAAGTAAATCTTTCGTTACGAGGCGACAATGTAACTGTATTTAAAGTGCAAGAGAAGACTGGAAGCTGCAATTAAAAAGTTGTTTGTAGATTCATTGTGTGGAAACAGGAAATTATAATGCTTTTATGAAGCTAACTGAAGTGCGAAAAAGAGTAGAGTACAATATTAGTTCCATGCCTGAAGAAATTTCAATTTCTCTCAAGGAACTTCTGATAGGATTGCAGACAAATCTGAAGGAATAATTTCCTCATATTCATCAGAACAAAGCATGGATAAGAAATCCTTTCATAATTACTATAGAATCAGAGACTTAATTATTGGATTTAGATTTTGATTCCATTATTGAGTTGTCTTGTGATACAACGCTTAAAGACAGCTTCGACAAAATACCATTGGTGGATTTTTGGTTATCCTGTCACCAAGAGTATCCATTTTTGTCACAAAAGGCAAAAAAAAATTTTAATACCTTTTAACACAACTTAAATATGTGAAACAGCCTTCTCGACACTTGTTTTTCTAAAAAATATAAATACAAAAACCGATTAGATGTCTAAACAGATTTAAGAATAAAGTCTTCATCATTTCTAGTTGACGAGAAACAGCGTCAGACCTCTCATTAATATTTTTTATTGTTTTACATTTTTGTATGTATTTTTAAATACTTTAATAAGGAATGAAATATCTTTGAACATTAAAAGCCATTAAAGTTTTTTACAATGGGG
Organism: Armadillidium nasatum; assembly: GCA_009176605.1. Classification (NCBI taxonomy): domain Eukaryota; kingdom Metazoa; phylum Arthropoda; class Malacostraca; order Isopoda; family Armadillidiidae; genus Armadillidium; species Armadillidium nasatum. The sequence goes on along the minus strand of SEYY01006160.1, from coordinate 7,880 downwards.
TCACAAAGGAAAAAATAATAAAAATAACCGAGTCACACAAAAAACAAAAAACAAAAAAAAGTTAGGGAAATGCTTTCTAACTCATTAACAAAAAAATACTTTAATATTGTATATAATCTTTATTATTAAAATTGTTAACAGGGAACCTAGTGTGAAGTAGAGTGACATGTTTCTTTCTATTAGAAATTTGTCTTTATTAATGTCACTACTGAAACAAATTAAAAGGGTCAATGATACCTTTAACACAGAAATCGAATATAGGTATTCAGAGTGAAAATTAAGTATATATATATATTATATTAATATATATATAGTATATATATATATATATATATATATATATATATATATATATATATATATATATATATATATATATATATATATATATATAATATATAAATATATAAAAATAATAAATTGTAATTATTTAATTTTAAATAAATAAATAAATAAAATATAAAAAATAAATAATAAATAAATAAATAAAAATATGAAAAAAAAAAATCATTGTCGAGTTGAATTTTGAATTCAAAAATATAAACTATTTATTTAAATCCAGAAATAAAAAGAGATTATACTTTTATCAATACTTTGAATTTTATTCTATTCGTTTTCTATTGATAGTATTTGAATATAGTATTTGAATATTATATTAAAAATGATAATCTAAATAGAGTAACATTTTCATTCAGAAATCAATGACACGTATATATATATATATCGATATATATATATATATATATATATATATATATATATATATATATATATATATATATATATATATATATATATATATATATATATTAACGAAAATTTCCCATTCAGTATTCAATATAAAGCTATAAATCACAATTTATTCTAATAGATCCTTGGTAATGATACTCCCAAGGTATTGAGATATTAAAATGCTATACCCAATAAAGTGGTGGTAACTTGCGTTCCTTCAAATTTCGTAAAAGAATATTTGAATTCCAATTCTTTTTTTTTGAAAAAATTAATATATATATATATATAAAAAATATAAAAAAAAAAAAAAAAAAAAAAAAAAAAAAAAAAAAAAAAAAAAAAAAAAAAAAAAAAAAAAAAAAAAAAAAAAAAAAAAAAAAAAAAAAAAAAAAAAAAAAAAATAATTTTTATATTTTTTTTTTTTTTTTTTAATAAATATGGCAAATAAAATACTCATTTTTTAGTATTAAAATAAAACTTTATAACAAAAAACAAATATTCATAAATTAATATTAAGCTAAAAATTCCAAATTAATATCCTAAATCGAATATCGTTAAAAAATTTGCTAAATATAATACTGGCAAAGTCTTTCTTGTACTTTATATCATATCTTTTTATCATATCTTTCTAGTACTTTTATATCATACCTTTTAATCATATCTTTCTTGTACTTTATTTCACATCTTTTAATCATATCTTTCTCATAGAGCGAATGATAGGAAGCTAAGAAAATGTTTAAATTAATATGTTGGTTTCTTCTCCAAAATTGATGAACGATCAATGTACAAACAGTTCAAAGCGATTCTCGAGTCTCTATCTAAAGATTGGTATAAACAAGTGCACTAGTCTTGATTAATAGCGGAATATTATTGACATCTAATGAACTCTTTGATTAAAAAAGAGAATGTGTTCTTATTCTGAGTTTAGAGAAATTTAAAGAAATGTCGAGGAATTTATGTACTACCCTAATTAATTTCTTTAAATTTGTAAAAGAATAAAATCCTCTTACGTATCAGATTCCTTGATGACTCAATTTGATACTGATCAATAGTGATTTATTGAAACCAAAACATTAATAATAATAATAATAATATATAATATTAATTAATTAATATAAACTTAATAAATATATATTAAATATAATAAATATATTATATATATAATATATTATAATATATATATATATATATATATATATATATATATATAATATATATATATATATATATATATATATATATATATATATAACCTTAAAAAGGCAAAAAATTATTTTGGTTACCAAATAACCTCACTTTCACTTCCCGTAGAATATGTGTAAATCCAATCTAATCAACGTCCCAAAAATGAACCACAGTATTTCCCATTCCCATGGAGTAAATGTCATTTAATTAATGTCCCAAATTTGGACCAAGAGCATTCCCCCCCCCCTTCTCTCTCTCTTGTAAAATTATTAAACTTTGGAATAATTCCTTCTAAATCGAAACTATTCAGATATTTATTACATTTTGAAAAATTATTAAAAGGTCGATTTTTAAAATTTGGCTTTTTCATCATTTTAAAATTTTAACCATAGAAAGTATTGACATATTTCATCTAAAACTGATTTTGACCACCTAAAGGAACTTTCACAAAATAACGATTTGATAATAACTAGGTTTGACAAAGGTATTGGTTGTTGTTATTCTTGATAAAAAGGATTATATCAGTAAAGTGATAAATATACTCTCTCATAATACTAAATTTGAAAAATTAACAGGAAATTGTCTAAAACTTTTTCATTCAGTATATAAACTTAATAGATTAATTAGAAAATTGAAAAGTTCTAAATTAATTGATGATTAAATCTATAATTCTTTTCATTCATTTGGTGCCAAAACAGGTATATTTTATGGACTTCCAAAGTTCATAAACCTACTGGCCCATCCGTCCAATTTTATCTGTTATTGGCACGGTAAATTAAAATCTCTCAAAAAATTTTATTTCAACTTATATATTATATATATATATATATAATATACTAATATATATATATATATATATATATATATTATATATATAAATATATATATTTAATATATGATATATATATTATATAAATTATACTATATATATATTATATATATATATATATTATATATTTATATAATATATTATTATAACATTATATATAATATATATATAATATTTTAATATATATATTTTTAATATTTTCTATATGAGATACAACACGTAAGCGATAGTTAACAGTAAATCTCATTCAATAGTAAGACATGCCTAGATATACTCTATATCGAAACTAAGAAAAAGAAGTGTTTCAGATCTATTGGTAGAGTGCATGAAAAATACAGATATTACACTTGGTAAAAGAGTTCTCGAATTTGAAAAATTGTAAAAAATAATCATATGACTCTGGAAAAATATATAACACTAATTCAAGGGAATATCCACTACTACATTATTTTCTTTATTCAAATCTAATTAAATCATTAGAGATTTTGTTTTCAATATTCTGAGTCCGTCCATTATACTAGATACCACTCATACAGAGAAGATGGGTAAGCTTTATTTAGACAAGCAGACATGGACGTGAAAAAAGTTCTGAGGTGTCTCAGTATTTCAGACATCTTAGAAGCTTGCACTGAAAGTTAAACGAAATTATTTTTCTAGAAAGAACACAGGAAAAGGAAAGACACGAGATTTTTAAACTGAGATTAAGTTTGATTGCTTGTTTTTAAAGTTGCTGCCGTCAGCTAAAATATTGGTTTAGACCTTAATTGAAAGAATAAAGTTTTTAAGGCATAGAAAGAAAATGTGTTTTATTGTAGCAAGTTGAGATGCTTAAAAAAAAATATGAAGCTAGTGACATCAGGGCTACCCTAAGCAGATGATATTTTGATGTTGTGTAAGATGTTTGGAATTCAGAAAGAGGAAAGAGAGATTCTTTTTCTTAAAGGTGATTGACTGATGATGTGCGAGATATAAGATCACTAATGGACCCCGGAATCCAAGTGGTGTAGTATTGTTTAAAACGGAAGCCTAAGAGAACGCCACTATAAACAGAATAAAAGGTATGTGAACGGTGGTGTCTTCACCCTGCTATAAAACGTGCAAAAAAATCAGCTAGAAGATTACAGGAGGAGGATGAATTTCAAAAGAGGAAAATTCTGCAAATCGAAGCTTTGTGCCACACTATCGAAAGCTATCAGTATTGGGAACAAAAAAAATACTAAGAGTTAGAAAAAACGAAAAGAATATCACCAATCTAGCGTTTCTTACGGATTAGATTAGAATATTTAAAATGGTTCAAATCTTTCTGTTAGGTATAGATTAGAAAACCTTAAAAAAAATCAGAGGTAATGTAATATGACTATATTAAGATAAAGGCAAGGTGAGTTAATAAATAGATACGAAACGGCTTATGAAGGCACAACTCTTCAGAACTACACAACAATATGGGATAGCATCAAGGCAGTATGTCTTCTTAGTTTAAGGTTAGAAAAAGAAAATATAATATTTTTAAATTAAGATTATTATTATTATTATTATTATTATTATTATTATTATTATTATTATTATTATTATTATTATTTTAAGGATAAACGAGTCGGATGGATATGGACAAGGAGGAATAGGTCTAGAATTATCCAAACTATAAAATAATCGGAGTCATAGTTTGGTGAGAAAATTTTATCTTTTATAGGATATTAGATGATAATGGTTCCATCAGAAGGAACAAAAAGAGAACAAATTAAAGAAAGTAAATATTGATATTTTTATCAGACACACACACACACACACACACACACCAAAAAAAAAAAAAAAAAAAAAAAAGAAGGAACTAGAAATGTTATTAAATTTTCTTTGTAGAAATAGTTTTATATCATGATATATATATATATATATATATATATATATATATATATATATATATATATATATATATATATATATATATATATATATATATATATATATATATATACACAGTCGTCAGCATAAGTTCGTTCCTATTAGGCTGGAAATAAATATTTATATAAAATGGAGATCATTTCATAAAAGCTCTATTTTGAATAAAAAGAAAATAAAAACATTCAGCGGGGCTTAATTGAACTGTGATTGGCTGAACCTGAAATGATCTCCATTTTATATAAATATTATTTATTTTTAGCTTAATAGGAACGAACTTCTGTTGACGACTGTACATAACGTACTCGTAAGTTTCAGAGATTTGGAAAAGGCAATTCTTGAAGGCACCATCCCTGCGAGGGATAACACTAAATCTTGCAGAATTAAATCAAGACTTAAAAATTCTAATTGAAACTTTCGGTAATGCTTCTTGAATACTCCGAAAAAGCTCCTCTCGTAGAAGCAGTCAAGGCAGTACCATCTTAAATCTGATCAGACAATAATTTTGAAATGCCAAAACTGTTTACTCAATGAAGAAAGGGACATTCTTTCTGAAGGCGTGAAGAGACAGAATAGTTTGCAGTATATCAAAATGAGAAGACTGTAGGAGGAACACAAAAATGAAAAAAAAGAGTTTAATAGCATAAGAATCACTGGGAGCTAATAAACACTCTACTATATCGAGTTTACCTCCATTACCATCAAGAATACCCTCAGAGAGCTGTACCAACAGCTCAATGTTTATTGAATATAGAAATGTTAGGCGAGTTCCCTAGCTGTATCTTAAAAACTGATGGAAAGCCATTAGCGATGGTAAACATTGAAAATACTCAAAATGAAAATTTCAGAAAAAGGAGAAGATAGAATGTATTAGATTTAATTAAAGAGAAAATATTAATTTAGTTGTAGGATGACAAGAGAGTCAAAGCCCTAACGTAAAAAATTCGAAAAATTGCAAAGGAAAAAAAAAGCCGTCATTGAGCATACACACAAATCCCGCATTTGTATGAAAATTGATGATTGAGAATTTTGTAAGGTACACTGTAATGTTTGCTGTTGGAAGCTGAGCACAATTTACTCTTAAATGAGATTTTAAGATCATTTCTTCATAGAAAGAAGTAAATGAGTTTCAATATATATTCAACATTCCGAATGTTTTACTAGGTTAAATTTTTTTTCCTATAACATTGGTTTACTTTGAAATTACAACTATTTTACAACCTATTACTCTAGCAACAGTAATCTAGTATTTTCCTAGCTATGATTAGTTAATTGATATTGATACTTAAATTGGAAATTAATCAAGTAACGAAATTGATCCCTAGGTATTTAATTAACTTTTTTTTTTCCTTAAAAATGTAGAATCTGGTGAAAAGAGCATAACTTGAGGTACTGAGTTGAAATTGACAGGTGTATGCGATAAAAAATAATTACTATATGACTAAGATATTTCGTGCAGAAATATTAGTTTAAAACCATTAATTAACTGAAAGTTAATAATTAATCTACTGTTTCTTTAAGATATAAGATTTGGAAATGGCATATAAGACAATGTATTTTTTAATTCTTTCATTAAATTTATTTTGAGAGCATTTACACAGTTTAATCGATATATATATATATATATATATATATATATAATATATATATATATAATATATATATATATATATATATATATATATATATAATATATATATATATATATATATATATATATATATATATATATATATATATATATATATATATATATATATATATATATATATATATATATATATATATATATATATATATATATATATATATATATATATATATATATATATATAGAACTGTGTAATGCCCTCAAAATACTGAAAGATAAACAAATAAGAGTGGAGGTGAAAAAAGTTATTTTTGAAAGTTAGTTAACGCCGATCCTTCTTTATGGAGCGGAGACATGGAGTATGACGGGAAGAGAGGAGAGTAGAATACAGTCGGCGGAGATGTATGTATTAAGAACGATAATGGAAAAGACAAGGAGAAACAGATTGAGAAACGACAGGATAAGAGAGGAGGTCGGTGTGAAGGCTATGTTGAATAAAATGGAAGCAGCCAGATTGAGGTGGTGGGGACACTTGGAGAGGATGCAGGGGGATGGGGGGGGAGAGTAGCCAAGAGGAGATGGGAGTGGAAACCGGGCAGGAGCAAGACCGAAAGGAAGACCTAGGAAGAGATGGAAGGACTCAGTGGAAGAATCTTTGAGAAGACATAAAATGCCGTCTATGCAGGAACTGATGGAGGAGAGAGTGTTAGAAGACAGGAGGGAATGGAGAAGAGTGCTGGCCCTGCTGACAGGGTCTTAGACCCTTCCTGGGAGCGGTTATATATATATATATATATATATATATTATATATATATATATATATATATATATATATATATATATATATATATATATATATATATATATATATATATATATATAACAGGAATATTCAATTAAGAACTGAGGCGAGGCATGCAGTTGACATGTCAAAAATCTTTGCAAATCTGTGACCACTTTTGCCTTCAATTTCTCCACTTAAAACTAAAATGTATTAATCGAGATAACCTTTTGGAATCATCCTCGATAGTTTCAGTGATGAGTGGCTTTAAACCCTTTTGTAATTTGGAAGAAGTCTTGAAAGGGAATGCAACATTAATAGTCGATTTTCATCTTTTAAATACGACAGCTAGACTTTAAAGTGTAAATTTGCACAAAGTTGAGTGTTATACCTAATATATATAATATATATATATATATATATATATATATATATATATATATATATATTATATATATATATATATATATATATATATATATATATATATATATATATATATATATATATATATATATATATATATATATATATATATATATATATATATATATAATATGAAAACTACTAAGGTAAACCGTAGTGTGAATCATATAAAATTCATATCTGAAGTCCGGGATTCGAACCCCGGCCTTTTAGCTGGTAATACAGAGTGTTACTGAGCTATGACACTTCAAAAAGAAATCACCAAGAGAAAGTACATAGACAACTACCATGCAAGACAATCTCAAAGGAATTCCCCAAATGCACCCAAGCCACAGGGTAACAAAGTCATTTATATATCCTCATTTAACACATAACATATACATAAGTAAATGAAACCACAAAGATAAACCGTGGTGTGAATCACACACATTCAGGTTTC
>SEYY01006158.1:0-12500 GCA_009176605.1 Armadillidium nasatum | reverse complement strand
GATAACCCGAAACGTCTATCTTAATAACTGTTAATTATTTATTTCATATTGCCTTAAGCATCCATTATTAAAGCATAATAAAATGGTATCTTTTCCTGCATTGCTAGCAACATTATTTATTATTAAATTAAGGTTCCCTAGGAACAAAATATATATAATATATATATATATATATATATATATATATATATATATATATATATATATATATATATATATATATATATATATATATATATATATATATATATATATATATATATATATATATATATATATATATATACATTTAAACAATTGAAAAATCAATTTACACGTATACAAAAGAAAATTTTAAAAGGAAGCTGGTTCACCGTAGCGCGATCAGCATGGTTCTCGACTTTGGATTTCTGAAAATATAAGAAAGAAAAAAAACGACAACGGTTTGAATACTTTTCAGATGATTTATGACGTCAGAGGTTTGTTTATTAATATCTTATCACTAGATGGAGTAGAAATGAAAGGATAATCACATGGTATTTGGTACACATGGTGCAGCGTTGCCATATGTGTAACTAAATTTTTACTTTTATTCGAATAAAATAGAAAGGCATTTGGTGACCGTATTTTTGTATAAAGGGAAAACACCGGTTTAATTCCTTTCTATATAGAGCGTCAAAAAACGCGTTTTTTGCCGCTCTATTAGAAAGAAATTAGAAAAGGTTTGTTTTTGCAGTGTAAATAAGAACACCACAGGAAATGAAACACTAAAATTTAAGCAGAAACGAGGATTTCGAAAGGTCAACCGCCTTTCCTCTTTCAGGCTCAAGTTCTTTATTAAAAACAAAAATGTAAAAATAAAAAATATAAAAAAAACAAAAAAGGTATATAATTTTTTTTAAAAAACAAATTGTTGGTCGATTAAGTAATATTTTTAACAATAATCTTTATGAACAATGACAACTTTAAAAAATTCTTAACAATAAAGTTTGTAAAATCTTCTAGCAAACCATTGTTATTATAAAAATTATAATTATCAACATTTTTAATAAGAAAGGACTCTATTAACTGTTTTTTATTAACATCACTCTCAGCAACGATCAAGAACATGTTTTCCAATTCAATCTTATGTTCTTCTCGGGTAAGATGTTTGTGCAATGCAGAGTTCTCATCACAAATACGAAAAGATTAACAATGTTAGTATTTTCTTCTTGGTATAGTCTCTCTTATGTAAATATTATTGCAGTCTTTATAAGGGATCTTATAAACTGAAGAATTATTTTGTTCTTGTCTGACAAATTTTTGACTACTGAAAAAAAAATTATTGTTGGTTGGAACTGTTGAGACTAATAAATATACACCTGGCATAAATTTCTTGACAATCTTTGAAGTAACTGGAATATTTATTTTAAAATTGCTCCTATTATCTACTTTCCTATTGGTATTACTTATACCATTATTATCAACATAATCTTCCATGTCAGGAACAACGTCTGTCTCGACAACAATGTTGTTAGCAACACAAGTACCGTACTCTACACCATTGTCAATATCATTAACAACTAAAGCTTTTTCTTGTCTTAATAGGTTATGATGTGAGCTAAATATCTTTTTTGCAGCTGATATGGTCTTAGTTACAGGTTATCCTAATGTTTAGAAAACAGACTTAATGTGTATGATCTCTTCATATAGAAATATAGAACTAAAAAGTCTCAAAACTCTAAGAAAATAATTCTTGATAATGCCAAACTCTACATGAGATTTATGGCAAGAGAGATAATGTACATATCTATCTATATGTGTCTTTTCTACGAGTTTTAAACATAAAACTTTCAGATAGGTCGTTAATATTAAAGCACTTCTAATTAAAATAACATAGGATTGAATTGGAAAACATGTGTTCGATAGGTGTTGAGAGTGATACTAATAAAAGACTGTTAATTGATAAAGACCTTTCTTATTAAAAATGTTAATTAATTATAATTGTTATAATAACAATGGTTTGCTAGATGATTTTACAAATTATATTGTTAAGAATTTTTCAAAGCTGTTTTTCTTCATAAAGAATCTCGATAACAATATTACTTAACTGATCAACCATATCTGCTCTTAAAAATTACATATTTTATGTTTTATTACATTTTTGTTTAGAAAGCCTTTCTTCTATTTTAATTCTTGTTTTTTTTATTTCCTGTTGGGTATATATATATATATATATATATATATATATATATATATATATATATATATATATATATATATATATATATATATATATATATATATATATATATATATATATATCAAAAACTTTAGATTTATAACAGAAATAGTAAAAATTTTGATAGTATTGAAGATATATTTATAAAAATGTATACGGTAATTGCAAATACAATAAAATTTACCTTTCACAGCTATCATTTGGATCGTCTACAAAAGGGCAACCAGTTGGACACGTTAATGGAGATGTAACACAGCCACAAGCTGTTGCGTTAAAACATGAACCCTCAGGACAAGTTTGTAAAATTAAATTAATTCCATTATATAAGTAGAAACTATAATAAGAAAATAAATAATATTAATATCTTCATATTATCGATTTGTTCTTTATTTCTTCATATGTATAGCAGTGATTTAATCTATCTGCATTTGCATTTTAAGAAATAAATGTGTTTAAAACATAGTTGACAACTGTACTTGCAAGAATCAGTTTAGAAGTAAAATCCAGCATCAGTTTTAATATTTTGTAACAAATTTAGAAGTTATATTACTGTTGTTTTAGAAATATATATCTTAAAACTTTCTTTAAACATAAAATTTTTTGATCATTTTAGCCTGTTTGAAACCATGGAAAGAAACTAAAATATTTACTTTGAACAATCATCATTTGGATCATCTATTAAGGGACAGCTCGGAGAAAGTGTTGAGGTTATTGGGATCTTTGTAGATGTCGCTTCTCTCTCCACACAGGCACAAAGTTCTTGATCAAAACATAAGGCACCAGAGCAAGTAGCTGGAATTAAATCATCCCCACTGCAGACGAAGTAGCTGTTATAAAGTAAAATAAAATTAATAGATTATTTTCTTTGTAAATATTTTAACTATAATAATAATAATAATAATAATAATAATAATAATAATAATAATAATAATAATAATAATAATAATAATAATAATCATTCAATTAAAGTAAGATGAGGGTACCAAACAAACTATGGCAAGGTTAGGTTATGTTAGCTTGAAAATGTTAAAAAAGGCAAGTGGTTAGGCTTGGTTAGGGTAGTTGAGGAGGTTGCTGAGGGTAAAACAACATGGAAAGATTACTATTTTGGTCTAATCATACCTATATGTCAATAAAATGTACGTGTTTACGAATCATTGGGTAGGTTGTTTCAATCCAGTTGTGCTTATTCATGTGTAATTGGTTGTAATAATATGAGAATCTCTATGTTTAGTATAAAACGTACTCATTTGATAAGGCTAAAAATATGGATGTCACTTATTGGTTTGGGATATAAGCATGCCAATATTTTAGAAAGTCTGAAAATTGATATGTTTGACAGCGTTTTCGTTAATTTCTTGTGTTCGGTAAAGATACTTTACATTAGCATGTGCGTATTTAGCAAATTAAGTCAGATGTTTGAATAAGCATGCTATTAAACTTGATGAGATGGTGTCTATAAAATGTAATTCACATATTTTATTATAGTTTGTATGCTTATGTAGCTGTGTATAGATGTGTATGAAACTGCGTACGTATTGAATATGGCTATTACATTCCTAAATGCAACGTTCAATAAGTGTGTTTTTTGTATTTTTAAAATATTAGTAAGGACATAATAAAAACTTATGATAAAAAATAAATTAATAGTGAAATATCTTTTATTAAATAGATAAGTTTGAGTAAATGCTAAAGTTATGTAAAATATTTTTGCAGGATAACAAAAGTAAATATACATTCACCTTAAAATGTCTTATAAAAAATATACTTTCCAAAGATTTTTTAATAAAAATAAATAAATAAATATTTTTTTTTAAATGCTGATAAAATAAATATTTGAAAGTTCTAAGTAGAGTATGTTAGTTTATAAAAGTGACAAAAGTTATGAAAATAGATGATGTGTGGAAATTAAAAAGTTTTTACGAACTAGTTATGTTTAATGTTAATGTCACTCATGTATAGCTTCGATACTGATAAATGGAGCACATATGTTAAGTAGATTTTTGAAGTTCGAGGACTCCTAAGTTTGATATAGAAAGAAACCCAAGTATGGGTGTTTAGATTGTTGATGCATTGCTACCTTAGAGTTGCATTAATAGACACTCTTGAGTGATGTGAACAAGGTGAAGTCTCACAAAGATGTCTCTAGGAAAATCACAATCTTAGTATCCTATATATACCCATAGATGCGTGAATATCTTATAATGATGGAATGTTATCAAGGAAAACAAATAAGAGTATTTTAGTCTTTGATGTGAATATTCTCAACAAAGAAATATCATGAATGTGATAAGTTATGACACAGTTATAGCAAATAATTGATGAGAGAAAGTGTATCTTAGAGAGAGATTGTTGAATATTGGTTAAATGAGTTTGATATTATTATTATTATTGGTGATTATTGGTTCTCCTTTTAATGGAATATTGAGACACGATTAAAGAATTCGCTAAGAAAATTGGGTAAAAAAGACAATGTAGAAAGAAATATAGAGTTTGCCATCTTTTAGTGTTGAGTATTCTGGCTCTTGATATGGTTGGAATGTAATGAACTCTAATATATAAGTCCATAAAGAAGAAAACTAATAATAATAACAATAATAATAATAATAATAATAATAATAATAATAATAATAATAATAATAATAATAATAATAATAATAATAATAATAATAATAATAATAATAATAATAATAATAATAATAATAATAATAATAATAATAATAATAATAATAATAATAATAATAATAATAATAATAATAATAATAATAATAATAATAAAGATTGTGTAAAGAAGTGAGATGGTAGGGTCACTAGTTTTGAACACATGGGTGTTCGTCAGTGTCAAAGTGTTAGGAGTCAAGAGAAAGGCGAAAAGGTATGGTGATATATTTTCTTGTAAAGTAAAATTATGCTGAATAAATTGAATGTATATATAAATGACGGGTTAATTAGGACGAGTGCTGATGAGGATACGGTCTTTATCAGGATTCAACATACGAAGATAGATGGAATTTGATAACTTTTGATGTTAAGCGTATCGGCTCTTGATATGAATCGGATGTAATGTACTCAATGTATATAAGCCCTTGGGGACGAAAATAATAATAATAATAATAATAATAATAATAATAATAATAATAATAATAATAATAATAATAATAATAATAATAATAATAATAATAATAATAATAATAATAATAATAATAATAATAATAATAATAATAATAATAATAATAATAATAATAATAATAATAATAATAATAATAATAATAATAATAATAATAATAATAATTATAATAACAATAAGTCCTTCAGAAGAGGTGAGATGATAGGGCCATGGTATCTTGACTAGGTCAGGAGCATATTTCAATTCATCATGTTAAGAAAAAGGTAAAAGGATACAGAGGATATTTACCTGAAAAGTTAAAAGGGATTGTAATAAATGGATATATATGTAAATGACATATGTGTTTCCATCCATCAATGTCACAATAAAAGTTGAAAAGGTTAGTAAGTATTTATCTGGCATATGAAAATTGATTTGATAACAATGGGTTTATATGTAAATGATTTTTCAACTATTAATGGTTTCGAAAAGGGGGCGGAGCTTAGTATTGTGTAATGATTTATAATAATGAACCCCCGGTACTTTTGTGAATATTGTCAGCTTATGTTCTGTTGGCATGAAGCTAGGTTGGGTTCGGTTGGTCTCTGTGGAATATTTATGTAAGTAAAGTAAAAGTGTTATATAGTATATATATATATATATATATATATATATATATATATATATATATATATATATATATATATATATATATATATATATATATATATATATATATATATGAAACAAACTAATAAAGAAAAAAAGAAAGTCTTATTTTCAAAAGCATTAAAAAAAACAAAGACAAGAGATTTCTGAATTACCGTCAACATCATCAGGTAAGACTTTACTGTTTTTACTATTATATTGGTCGATGCCATCTTTTGTAGCAAAATATTGAGTTTTAGGAACTCAGATTTTTACAGATTCCTCATCCTCCACAAGATCCAGTCATGACTAGATAACAGATGAAGAAAAGCAAAAACTAAGGATATCGTTCCTTCGAAGAGAAAAAGAGCACGAAAAGAAATTTTAACGCCTCGATTGGCGGCAACTTTAGACAAATGCAAAATCAGTGAAAGAGATACAGTTCATTTATTATAATTTTTTCTAGATGCTGTCTCCTTAGATTCTTTTGAATACATTATTGATCTACTTCCATCCGGAAAGAGAAAAGTCGTGTAGTGAAAAAAGAAAGAAAGACATTCCTACACGTTAAATAATATATATATATATATATATATATATATATATATATATATATATATATATATATATATATATATATATATATATATATATATATATATATATATATATATATATATATATATATATATATATATATATATATATATATATATATATATATATATATATATATATATATATATATATATATATATATATATATATATATATATATATATATATATATATATATATATATATATATATATATATATATATATATATATATATATATATATATATATATATATATATATATATATATATATATATATATATATATATATATATATATATATATATATATATATATATATATATATATATATATATATATATATATATATATATATATATATATATATATATATATATATATATATATATATATATATATATATATATATATATATATATATATATATATATATATATATATATATATATATATATATATATATATATATATATATATATATATATATTTCACTAGAAAACAAAATTATTTTCTGATATTGGAATATCCTGAGAGAGATTAGCAATCATTGCAACATAGAACATTATTAAATCCGAATTTACCTGAGGGAACAGGAAAAGAAATATCTGAAAATGATTGTGAAACATTAGAAAATTGTAATTGTATTTGTATTTGTATTCGACACGACTCCATCGAATACCAATAGACAAAAGGAGCCAGTTCGCAATTAGAAAAGAAAATTGAGCGCAATATTTAATTTTTGGGTCGAAGGCATTATAAATCAGAGATTATCTTGGTAGAAAGTTTTTCTAAATGTAAAATAACAATTTCAAGACCAGATATTCCTTTGTTTAAATGATTTATAGCAAAGTGGCCAGAAATTAATATTAAACATTTCGTTCACGGTGTTATTAGGACTGATGTAAAGAAATTTTTAAAGATATTGTACAAGTAACATTTGCGCATTCAGCATTGCTAACGTCATTTACTAGAGATGATTTTAAAGAGTTTCTGGAACTAGTAATTGTATTCTTAGGTGAAATTCCACTAAGGGGAATAAACGTTAGGAAGCCAGGAGCATTCCATTTAGCACGATAGGTGGCTAATACTATCTATAGCTTAAAAATTTACTTATTTAGAAATGAATTTCACCTAACTAGTAATGAAAAAGCATCACTGTTGCAGTAAAAATATTTATAGTAAAATGTTATGCAATGTATTGGTTCCAATGTTCAAATGATGTTCAAACACCTCAATGACATTAAATTTTTGAAGGACTAACGCAATTATAAAAATACTGATAAATAGATGATGATAACATTTCTAAATTTACAAATCACTTGTATTAACTAAATGAGGAATGTGCATGTTTTGCCTTATTCGATAACTGAACCGATAATTAAGACAGAATGGAAATGGCTGCTAAAATTAATGCGTTAAAGAACGATGCAAGCCTAGTAAATTATGAAGAAATGTCAAAAAAATTAATTTTAAGAAAAGATGATGCTCATAAATTTTTGAAAGATAATGATAATCATATAATAATAAAATTGCTAAGTACGAATTCACTAAGTTTTAAAAGATTCAACATCTCCAACGAATTTTTGAGAAAACATCCACAAGAATGGAACAATTTAGAGGATTATAAGAAAGGGAACAAATTAATGCAACAATTGAAAGTTACTAACGACCAAGTTGAAAGAGGAATAAAGCTAACGAGAGAAATTAAGGACAAAATAACCAAATATGAAGACAAGAAGTAATTTCTATTAAAGGTAAAAAAAATTTTATTATATATTTATGCTTTTCAAATAATTTCGAAAATATTGAAATTATATTTTAGGTGAAATTTAGCAATCATTATTTACTTTAAAAATACATTCCAGGCAGTTCAAGATTACCGAAGGTATCCAAAAACAACATTTCCTGCGCTCCAGAAACCTTAAAGTTAGAATTATTCGAGTGTGTTTTTGCAATTTTCTTTAATTAATAAAAGTATTGAATCTTGTTAATATTTACCAAATACATTATATTTTTATATTATTATTAATAAAAGAATTGAATCCTTTATTGAAACTTGTTAATTAATATTTACCAAATACATTATAATTTCATATTATTGATATTAAAGGCAACAACAAGTCTTTTCACAATAAGCTCATGTAAATTTTATTTTTAGCTTTTGACGTTAATTCCTTCGGTTTAGAAGGTAGTATACGTGTTGGAATATTATTTAAATAAATAATAAAAAGAAAGTCATATCGACGGCACCAGTAAATCTTTTGGATTTTACTTTGCATATATATATATATATATATATATATATATATATATATATATATATATATATATATATATATATATATATATATATATATATATATATATATATATATATATATATATATATATATATATAATATTTTACTATATATTATATTATATATATAATATTATATATATATATATATATATATATATATATATATATATATATATATATATATATATATATATATATATATATATATATATATATATATATATATATATATATATATATATATATATATATATATATATATATATATATATATATATATATATAATATATATATATATATATATATATATATATATATATATATATATATATATATATATATATATATATATATATATATATATATATATATATATATATATATATATATATAGTACTCATATCGATGTTTACAAACTTCTACAGATGGAAGGTGACATCATCACAAAGAAATTCCACCGAATATGTATGGACCCGTAAGACTCTCTTTTATGTGATATCAAGAGGACAATTTAGAAATTGAAACAAACACCATACACCAGAGTTTATTACGTACCAGGAAACATAAGGGGGGTGGGATACCAATACAAGAGGTGTTCTAAATGTAAACCCCAAGTCTGGATACATAACTCGCACCGGCGGAACATACCAGTTTGCAACTGCAAGAGTTCCTTATTGTACCTAATACGTGTTGCGCCTTCCTCGATTCTCCGTAGTAAATGTTGTCGTTCGGTAATATCCTCCCCACCCTCCATAAGCCAGCTTCTTTAGATGACTTCCTTTGGAAATCAGTATACGAGATGTTACCGTGATGACGTCACCTACCATTTCTGCAACATTAGTTATAGAATCTCTCCTATGGAATCTGTAACGTCTTTAACAATGGTGTACAGTGTTTGTGTTATTCCCCATATTGTCCCCTCGATATCACGTAAAAGATCCGTTTACTGTCCTATTTGTATTCGAAGAAATTTCATTATGATAAGGTCACCTTCCATCTGTAGAAGTTTGAAGACATAGAGGTGAGTATATATATATATATATATATATATATATATATATATATATATATATATATATATATATTATATATATATATATATATATATATATATATATATATATATATATATGGGTTGGATTTAAATATTTAAACGTTTTAGATTTCATAATATGGTGTGGGACCACCTTTTACATATTTAATCACATGACATATATAATCGCATGAATTCTTCTAGAAATATACAGATACAAGTCCCGGATGGTGCAGAGTGGAATGTTATACCATTCCTCATGCAAAAGTAGACGAAATTCCAGTAGAGATGCTCGTAGTGGGCAGTAATCTCGAGTTCTATTCTCCAATATTATGCACAGAGGCTCTTTTATAAAGGTTTGGAGATTTTGGGGGCATGGGAAGACATAAAGCTTCATCTTCCTGTTCATCAAACCACGACTGGACAACAGGAGCTGGATGAATTTTAGCCTTGATAAATGACACTATCTTCAAAAAAAATTTCTTTGTTCCATTCGAAGAAACTGGTCACCCAAAATGCGTAAATAATCCCTAGCAATTACATTATCTCGCATGGTGATAATTGGGCCTGCAAATTACGATGATATGGCCGTCCAAGATTTGACTGAACCTCTTCCATGCTTCACCTGTGGCATAAGGTAGTCTGGATCATATTCACGTGGGAGTTTGGAACAGTATGAAATTCAATTCATCTGACAAAAAGACTGTCTTCCACTATCGGGCAGTTCAATCCTCATGAGTGCTGCACCACTCTCTCCACTTTCTGATATCCTTGTCGCATGCAAAAGGTTTGGCGATTGTAGCACGCCCATGAATATTGAGCATATCGAGTTCTCCCTTCACTTTTCTTCGCATGATTTGCAAGGCTGGTATTCAGCTTAGAAGCAACATTTACAGATGTGGTTCTCTTATTTTATGTCACAAAACCTTTGCAATGATCGTCTGTTTCTGTCACTCAATATTGAATTACGTCCACACTTGTTTATCGAATGATGTTTTCCGGAAGCATAATATATACTCATATATATGGATACCGCATCTGTGAACAAGCAATGTTCCCTCTTTGGAACTCTGAAAGCTTTGACTACCTCACTTGTACCAGCATAGAATGTTAAAAACAGCAACTGACACTTCTTACAGACGTTATAGGTTTCCTATCAAACGTGAAACACGAGAACCTTTGGCAATCTTCTATTTCGTGTTCATGTCTGTCACATTTATTCATTCATTAATTCTATTGTTTCCATATATATTGGTTCAACCCCTATATACTTACCGCATATCTATATATATATATATATATATATAATATATATATATATATATATATATATATATATATATATATATATATATATATATATATATATATATATATATATATATATATATATATATATATATATATATATATATATATATATATATATATATATATATATATATATATATATATATATATATATATATATATATATATATATATATATATATATATATATATTATATATATATATATATATATATATATATATATATATATATATATATATATATATATATATATATATATATATATATATATATATATATATATATATATATATATATATATATATATATATATATATATATATATATATATATATATATTATATATATATATATATATATATATATATATATATAATTTATATATTTATTATATATTTTTTATTTATTACATATTTATTTATTTAATTTTTTTATTTTTTATTTTTTTATTTTTTCTTTATTTATTTATTTTTTTTTTTTTTTTGCAAAAAAAATTTGAAATTTTATTTCAAGCTTGTAGTTATGTGGACAAGTAATAAATTTTTGAAAATATATATATATTAATTTAACATAAAGAAACGAAAATAGTTAAATAGAATTAAGTTGTAAAATGTAGGACATATTGCATATTTTTAAAATTTGAAAATTTCAGTTCTTATAATTAAGAATTTTATTTTTACCGGATATATTGCCGGATAGTAATACCATCCGGCCCGATAGTCGGATACTTAAAAAATGTGGGGTATATATATATATATATATATATATATATATATATATATATATATATATATATATATATATATATATATATATATATATATATATATATATATATATATATATATATATATATATATATATATATATATATATATATATATATATATATATATAATAATATATATATATATATATATATCCCTAATATATATATATATATATATATATATATATATATATATATATATATATATATATATATATATATATATATATATATATATATATTATATATATATTATATATATATTAGTGATTAATATCAAAATTAACATCCGCATCCGCACTTGACGAAAATTCTATATCCGCATCATCCGCATCTGCATCCGCAAAATAAGAAAATATGACATGCGATCCCATCATATATATATATATATATATATATATATATATATATATATATATATATATATATATATATATATATATATATATATATATATATATATATATATATATATATATATATATTCGCGCTCACCTTCTATCTAAACGGAGTGGCTCTCCTTTACA